>VBSM01003018.1:2546829-2557557 GCA_008086735.1 Cheirogaleus medius
TGTTAAATCTTCTTGTTGGATCTTTCCTTTCACCATTATATAGTGGCCATCTTTTCCTTCTTTACTTTTGCTATTTTAAAGCTTATGATATCTGCAAATAGAATAGCTACCCCAGCTTTCTTTTGACTTCTGTTTGACTGGATGATAGTTTTCCATCCCTTGACCTTCAGCCGGAAGGCATCTTTGTGGGTTAGATGTGTTTCCTGTAGACAGCAGACACTAGGTTTGTGATTTTTTATCCACTCTGCCAGTCTATGTCTCTTCAGAGGGCAGTTTAGGCCATTTACATTTATCGAAAGGATTGAAATTGGAGGAAGATTACCATTCATATTGTTGGGTGGAGACTTGTTATTATGTTTTACTCCTTGGGCCATCATGTAATTCTAGGTGTTTACTTTAAATGTTCGACGATTTTACTTTGTGGAGTGTTTATTGCCCTGTTCATTTATAAATGTGGGTCTGAGAATTTCCTGTAGGGCTGGTCTGGACTTTGCAAATTCCTTCAGTGATTGTTTGAGAAGGAATTTATTTCTCCCTCATAGCAGAAACTTAATTTTGCTGGATAAAGAATTCTGGGTGCGGCTTTGTTCTGTTTTAGAAGATTAAGGATAGGCACCCAATCCCTCCTGGCTTGTAAGGTTTCAGATGAGAAGTCTGCTGTTAGTCTGATAGGCTTACCTTTATAGGTCATTTGCTGCTTTTGTCTCACTGCACGGAGAATTGTTTCTTTCACATTTACTTTGGTCAGCCTAACAACCACGTGACGAGGTGATTGCTTTTTCATGTTGAGTCTCCCAGGAGTTCTGTGTGCTTCTTGGATTTGGATATCAAGATTTCTAGCCAGACCTGGCATATTTTCCTCCAGTCTTCCATGGAATAAGTTTTCCAGTCCTTGTGAATACTCCTCTTCCCCTTCTGGAATCCCAATTAATATGAGTTTTGGTTTTTTAACATAATCCCACACTTCCTGTAAACTTTGGTCTTGTCTCTTGTTTCTGTGTTTCCTTTCTTCCTCTGACTTGTTTAAAGTATAAGCACAATCTTCAAGTTCTGAGATTCTTTCCTCTGCATGGTCCATCCTGGTCTTTAGGTTTTCCACTGTATTATGGATATCCTTGATTGTTTCCTTCATTGCCAGAATCTCTGTTTGTTTCTTCTGGATAATCTCAATTTCCTTGGAGAATCTTTCATTCATTTCCTGTATGGTTTTTGTGGTCTCTCTATGTTGCGATTCTATTTTCTCTTCAATTTCATTTAGTTTTGTAGCAATCCATATTCGGAAATCTTCCTCCATCAGTTTACTCAAATCATGTAAGTTGGTGTCAGATGATGGAGAATGAGTATTTTTCTTTGGAGGTGACTTTTCTCTCGGCTCCTTCATGTTTCCTGTGAATGTTTGCTGGTTCTTTCTCATCTGTTTGCTTTATCAAGTATCAGAGGTGACGGGGCTGGATTATGAGGTAAAATCTAGAATTCAGGAGGAATGATCCTTGGCATATCCGGGGATATGTGCTCTGGACCTCTTCTCGCTGACTTCAGGCACTTCCCTGCTTCGTGGGTGTGGATGTCGGCGAAGTAGAAGTCGTCCCTCTGTGGCACAAATCACACAGTCCCATTCGGCTAGCTGCTGAGCGCAGCCAGCTTGCACTCCAATCCCCACTGTACAACTCGGATTCTCGGAACTTCACGACAAATCCATTGCGTCACTTTCCTCCTTTTCCCAGCACTGCTGCCCCTTGAAGCTTCCCTGTAGTTCCGTGAAGCTGATCCCGTGGGAGAACTACCTCCTCGAGTGATTCAGGTCGCCTTCTTCACCACCCAGTCTTGCCAGTACTGTGATCTTGGACTTCTCAGCCTCTAGAACTTAGTAGGCTCCTTCCGAATATCCCCTCTGTGCCCTGGGCAATGTGAGACCTCGGTGCGCAGGATCTGGTCCGTAGGTCTGACCTCTGGGCCCTGGAGTTCAATCCCTGACCCCACCAGGGAAAGGAGTGCCAGTCCTAATTCCCCCATGGGGAGCCCCGGCTGGGTAGATGTCTCTCAGCCTCAGGATCAGCCCCGTTCTCCCGGAATCACCAGGCCAACAGTACCTGGGAGGGCTGGCGGGTAGGGAGCTCCCCGTCTGTGTACCCCTCAGACTGCTGTAGGGCCCCAAAAGGGAGGTCCCATTCCTTGGATATGCCTCCGACTGGTGGCTATATTGTCTCTCTCGGCAGCCGCGGTAGGGACGGGTAGGGGAGAGCGCAGCAATATGGGGCCTGCTGCGCGGTCGGGTCTGTGCGCACAAAGAGGCCCCGAGGGAGTTGGGAGCCTGGTGCTGCGTCTGCTACAGGCTCACCGCTCAGTGGCGGTGGCCATCTCTGGACTGGTGTCCGCAGGTCTCTCCAACTGCTGAGGAGCCCACCAGCAGTCTGAGATGCAAGGGAGGGTGAAGTTTGCCGCTCCACCTACCCTTGCCGCTGGTCTCCAAACTACTCGCTCTGGAGGTCTCTCCTTCCAGTTCTCCTCCGCAACCTCCTCCCGTGGAGTCTCCCATAGTCTCCGGCACTCCTCCTTCCAACCCCCGTCTGATGTATGGTCGTTTGCTTGCTTCTTTCTTCTAATATCTTCTAGAAGCTGTCTTTTCTGCAGAGACACTCTGTCTGGTGGTGTTTCTCATCCGCCATCTTCCTCCCGATCAAGCAAAAAGAATCTTGAGGTAAGAGATTGGAAGAAATTATCCAGTGACATAATGATTACATTTGTTCCAGCTGCATATTTGTGCTTGTTTGGAAATTGCTTTTGTGGAAGAGCAGAAGAGGGAAAACCCTTAACCAATATAATATCCTGTTTTCTTGACTACTAAGAGAAAGCCAGAGGGACCCAGTTCCCTGATTCCATCCCCACAAATCACCATTACCTACAGTAGGAACCACCACTGGCTCTTCCAGAGACAGTGTTTCCTTAGTGCCCTCTGCAGTGACAGATTCTATTTGACACTTGAAGTTTTTTATCAGGCCTTTGTCACACAAATGCATTTTTGATTGAAGATGTAGGACATAGAAAATATGCCCACCATTACTTCTTAACAAAAAGCATAGAACAGCTTTTTGAGCAAACACCACAGTAACACTTTTATTTGAGCACTCTTTTTTAATCCAGTAAAATGAATTATTTCTCCATATATTTATAGCCAGTAGCAGTAAACTTAGGGCTTTACAAAATTCATTTATAAATCACATTTTTAATGCAGCGTATCAGACACAAATTAGATCCTCTCCCAATTTTCTTAATCACTTTTCTTTGCACATATTTAATATTAACAATTTTTAATTTGTCTCTAAGGCTGTTTTTAATAAATCACTTGGTGGTACTCAGCTTGCATACCCCAGCATTCTATGTGCTCACACACTAAGCCAGTTTTGGAACCACCCAAGAGTATTGTTCTATCCCAGGCACTTGGAAGATGGCAAGAAGCTCACTCTTCAAATGGATTTTATCAGCTGAAAACAGATAAGCCACCATATAATGTATTGTTAATATGTGAAGATGTATGTGTACAGACTTGTGTAAGTCAAACTGTGGAGGTGAAGGGTAAATGCTGGTGAAAGTATTTGCTTTCATTCATCAGAGATGCTGAAAGATTGCTGGTGCTGATAAGAGTTTTGGCTTTATCAAGGCCTTTAGAAGTTCACATTCTCCAGGGTGTAAAATAGAATCCCAGAAAAAGAAGGGGCATTGTCATTTCCAAATGTGTCTGTTGGCTTTTTGAAAGTAAAAGCAAACTGAACTCCCCAGGGAGGCAAGAGGATGTTCAGCTGAGACACACTCAAATTTCGCTGTTCTGGAAGAAGGCAAACTGCCTGGGGCAGTAGACAGACTCACTCCTACTCCAAAGGGCAGGTACCTAGAAACTGGATACAGTTGCTTCTTTGAAGCTGGAGCAAAGTAAGCACCCTGAGTGCACCAAACAAGCTTGGAGTTAAGAGCAGTTGAAGCAGAAGAAAGATGCCCATGTGGAATGGAAGACAGGAGGCAAAGATCCAGGATGGCAGCCAGGTCAAGGTATTTGTCAGCAGGTTCCAGGTCCTGCCTGAGGGCTGAGTTCTAGAACTGGAGACTGTGGTTAAATGGTTAAAAGCATAGTCTTTGGAGTCATACAGACCTAGATTTAAATCTTAGCCTGCACACTTAGAGTGTGACTTTGGGCAAGTTGCTTAAATTTGTGATTCTCAGTTCCATAATCTTAGAACAGTCATAATTACAGCAGTTATCCTCATCATGGGGCTGTGATGAAGACCAAATTAGTTAATATAAGGTGCTTAGAACAGTACATAGCCAAGAGTGAGTGTTCAATAAACAGTGGCAATTATAAAAATTAGACTACGAGGGAAGAACAGGCAAAGATGAATCCAGAGTAGGGGGAACTGAGTAACCAGATATCAGGCAGATTATTGTTTGATCTCAGAGGTTTAGTTCAGTTTCTAGAAACTCATCACTGGATTATGAGGATGGTCCAAAAAGTATCAAGTCACTGTTAATACAACCAGAATGGTTAGCATGACATTAATGTAACCGGGTAGCCAAGGAGAGTGGAATGCAAATGCGTGAATAATGACGACTTCACTGTACTGGTCAGTGGGGTGCTAGATGCCATTGAGTGAGCATGTGTATTTTGTGGCCATCACAGTCAGAAGGACTGAGTGAGCAGAGCAACACATCAGCATCAGATTTTGCGTTAAGCTTGAACATTCCTCCGTGGAAACTTTTAGGATGATTCAGAAGGCTTTCAGGGATGATGCAATGAATGCAGCACAAATAAGAATGTGGCACAAATGTTTCAAAGATGGTTGAGAATTTTCTGAACGTGATCCACGTTCTGGAAGGCCTGCAACAAGTAGAACACCTGAGAATGTTGAACGTGTATGGGTTAGGGTAAGAGGTGCTGGGAGAACTGTGTGAGGTCCCAAGGTGCCAACTTTGAAGGGGACGGAGGTGTTTATTGTCCTATGGGCAATGTTTTTTGTGTCTTATATCTTCTTCAATACATGTCTCCATTTTTCATATTACATGGCTGGATACTTTCCAGACAGACCTTGTAGAGCAGGATATTATGCTGAGGTATCTGACATGTTTAACCAGGATTCCCAATATACCTCTTATTGTTTGGGACTGATTCTCTGGGTTTGTGCAGTGGCTGGGGAGGAGTTCAGTTGGTCCAGCTATGGAGAAAGGAAGGCCCAAGGGGCAGAGTACTAGACATTTCACCATCTTCGTAGCAGCAGCCAAACTATTAGCAGGGACACTTAGACCCACTCATACTTTTCATTCTAAAATCACCCTAGCCCTAGCCATCATCAGCTTTTGCCTGGATTATTGCAATGGCTTGCTGAATGGTGTTTCTACTTTCACCGTTGCTCCCTCTGCCCAAAATCTGTTCTCAAAATCCACACATAGTGATCCTGCTAAGCAATGATTCTCAGGAAATAACACACATTAGGACCACTTGAAGGACTTTTAAAAACACCTTATTCCAAAAAGTTGGATTAAAATCGTTGGTGTAACAGATTACTCCACTGCTCAAATCCTTTATTGTCTTCCTCTCTTACTCATAGTAAAATATGAACTTCTTACTAGGACCTGTATAATCAGGAGGTTGCCTATTTTTTCTGACTTAATTTCCTACCCTTTACCTACTTTCTCACTATGCTTTAGAAACACCAACCTCTTTTCTCTGTTTTGAACGTGTCAAGTAAGCTTCTACTTTGGATGCTTTGCATTTATGCTCCCTCTACCTGGAGCACACTCCCCCAGAAACATGAAAGGTTCACTCCCTCATTTCCTTCAGGTCTCTGTTTAGATGTCATTTCTTCAGAGAGGCCTTCCATGCCTAATATATCTGGAGTAAATACCTCAGTCACTCTCTGTTCCTCTGCCATGTCTTATTTTTTTTTTCATGCACTATCACTACCTGACATATTTTGGATCAATTTTTTTCTGTTTCCCCCACTGGAATGTAAAGTCTATGAAGGCAAGAATTTTTCTCTGTCTCATTCGTAACTATATCTTAGATCTGGGTCTGGCACATAAAAGATACTCAAAAAATACTTGTTCGTTGATTGAATGAACGCATGAAATAGTGAATCTGTGTTTCCATCTCTCTAGGATCTGAGTATATGGGGAGAGCCAGAGGGAGTTCCCAGACTATGACAATGCATATTCAGCAGATGGCTGAATAGAACTGGTGTGCAAACTTTAACCTCAGTACTACATTAATTTATTGATAATCATTATGTCCAGGTATATTTTGGTTCAATGATCATAGGATGGATCCCTAGCCATCTTAAAGTGTATTGATGGCACATAACCTGATAGGTATTCCAAGGCCTTATCTAGAGTCTTAGAGTGGAAAGATTTCTGAGCTAGGCTCTGACAATATAGCAGATGACTATGCAAATGTGGTATCTGATAGTAATACCACATTTGCATAAGCACTGTATTTTCAAAGCAGTCTATTGCTTTACAAAAGGCTGGAGTAGAAATGATATATTATGTGTTTCCCATTAGCCCTTGAATATGATTCTAGTTTAGGCAATAAGCTGAGTAGCTCTGTATTTTTCAGGTTTTCCCAGTAAAGTTTTGTGAAGCTGCCATGTGGATCCAAATAAATCTTGAGGTAGTATAAACCTTACTGTCTATGCCCCACTTTTCATCACTGAGGATGACAGAATTGGCCTTCATTGCTAATTTTCTGCCGTATTTCCACTCTACTCAACCTGGCCCCACTTGATGATTCACTGTCACAGGAACAATCCTGCTTGAGCATTGCCGTTTCTACATCCGTGCTTCTGGAATATATCCTAATAGCAAACTCTGTACTGTCTTCCCTGCCTGTTTGAATTCTAGCTACCTTACAAGGCCAGATCAAGTGGCCCCTGCCCAAAAAATCTTTTCTAATCATCCCATATCAAACTGATGGCCCCTCTGAACTCCAATAGGAGCTCTTGCCCATGCCATCAACCAAGCCCTTCAGTAATTTTATCTCTGGACATCATATTCATCAGGAGCACAGGCTCTTGTCAAAAAACACCTGGGCTTCACTCTTGGTTCTACCATTTCCTAGCTGCATGACCTTAGGCAATTAACTTTATCCCCCAAATGATCACACTTTAATATTGAAACTAAAATAGTCCTAGAATTAAAACTACTCCAGATAACACTTAAAGTTTTTTTAAAAAAACATAAAATATCAAATAATTCAAAAGTCACATAAATGACTGCCAAAACAAAGTTCTTTATTAACCACTTCGGTCCAGCACTGACTATAGTCCACAGCCATAGATGAACGGGGGCGTCGACTTTAGCCGACAGCCGTGATATGAAGGCGCACAGCCGAGCATCGACTTTACTTGACAGCCAAAAGCTTTTACTTTTATCTCTGCAGTTGCAGTGTGTATGTTCAGCTAATAAGTTACTACAAATCTGTGACCTTTTAACAAGTCCTTAGTAGGCGTTATTATAGTTATTTTCCTAAAGCTGCCTGTAAAGTAAAACAAGCTTTCAGTGCTTTAAAGCTTTCCTCATCACACAAGAGCAAAACGGATTTGTCGTCAATGCACAGCACAAACTATCATGTGAACTATGAGTGCCGGCTGTGGGCAAGGTTTTGCGGTGACCAGTGAGTGCGGTACCGAAGTGGTTAAAAGAACAAAATAAAATGTGCACACTTTACTAGATAATTTTCACAATTCCCATAAGCCAATCAAAAATGAATAGGCCTACAAAGAATCAGGAAAATGTGATGCATAACTAGGGGAAAAGTTAGTAAAAATCAGATGCAGAAATAATATAGATGGAATTAGCATACAAAGATATCATAACAGCTATTATAAATGTGTTGAAGAACTTTTAAATTATATTACATGCATGTAATGAAGAGAAATGGAATCTATAAAAAAACTAAATTGAACTTCTAGAGCTTGAAAATAATATAGTTAAAATGAAATGTTCACTGGATAATCTTAAGAGAATATTAGATACTGCAAAAGAAAGTATCACTGAACTTGAAAACTTAGTAGTAGAAATATATAAATTGAGACTCAGAAGGAAAAATGGCCAAAAATAAATGAAAAAAACATGAACTACCTGTGAGACAATATCAAGAGATGAAGCAAATGCATAATCACAGTCCCAGAAGAGATGGGGAGAGAGAGACCAGAAAAATATTTCAAGAAATAATAGGCAAATATTTTCCAAATTTAATGAAAAGTATAACCCTACAAATTTGAAGTCAACATAGCATAGGCCACAAAAAGTAAGTAAATAATACCAAAGCAATTGATAATGAAATTGCTGAAAACCAGTAATAAAGAGAAACTATTACAAATGGAGCATAAACAAACATTACATTTAGGAAAAGAAAGATAAAAATAGACACTGATTCTGCATCGGAAATAATGCTGAAGGGGGAAGAAAACACCTGTAAATCTAAACAGCTTTTCCAAGCAAACACAAGCCGAGAGAATTAATCATGAAAAGGCCAGTGCTATAAGAAATCTTCTTAAGGCTGAAGAAAAACTATACCTGTAGAAACTCAGATCTACAAAAAGAATTAAGAATGTGCTGGAAATTGTAAAAATTTTTCTCATTTTTTAAAAACTGAGTGTTTAAAGAAATAAAAATCACAATGTATTATGAGGCAGAAAATGTGTGTAAGTAAAATGTATGGAAACACTAACATAAATTTGGGGGGTAAATGTAAAGATCTTACACTATATACATAAAGTGATATTATATTATTTAAAGTGGACCATGATAAGTTAAAATGCTGTAAACCCTAGAGCAACAATTAAAAATAGAAATAGAAATAAAACCAATAAGCCAACAGGAGAAAAATGTATTCTAAAATGAAACAAAGCAATAAACAACAACATAAGACAACTCTCAAACCAAAAGAAAGCAGGGAAAGAAGGAAAAAATGGGAAACATGAGCAGATGGCATAAATACAAAAAAATATTTACACGATAAATTTAAACCCAAACATACAAATAATTGCATCAAATATAAATAGTCTGAACACACCTAAAAAGCAGAGTTTGTCAAACCAATAAAAAAGGCAAATTAAACTATATGCTCTCTGTAAGACACACTTTATTTTATTTATTTATATTTTATTTCAGCATATTATGGGGGTACAAATATTATGGTTACATACATTGCTCATGCACCCGCTCCCCCATCGAGGCAGAGCCTTAGGCATGACCATCCCTCAAACGGTGCACATCTCACCCATTATGTTTGTATATACCCATCCCCTCCTCCCCCCTCCCACCTGCCCGACATCCGATAAATGCTTTTCCTATATGTCCACTTAGGTGTTGATCCGTTAATACCAATTTGCTGGTGAGTACATGTGGTGCTTGTTTTTCCATTCTTGAGATACTTCACTTAGTAGAATGGGTTCCAGCTGTATCCAGGAATACACAAGAGGTGCTATATCACCACTGTGTCTTAAAGATGAATAGTACTCCATGGTATACATATACCACATTTTGTTAATCCACTCATGTATTGATGGGCACCTGGGTTGTTTCCACAACTTTGCAATTGTGAACTGTGCTGCTATAAACATTCAAGTGCAGGTGTCTTTTTCATAGAGTGACCTTTGTTCTTTTGGGTAGATGCCCAGTAATGGGATTGCTGGATCAAATGGTAGATCTACTTGTATCACTTTAAGGTATCTCCATATTGCTTTCCACAGAGGCTGAACTAGTTTGCAGTCCCACCAGCAATGTAGGAGTGTTCCTATTTCTCTGCATCCATGATAACATTTATTGTTTGGGGACTTTTTGATGAAGGACATTCTTACTGGAGATAAGTGATATCTCATTGCAGTTTTGATTTGCATTTCCCTGATGATTAGAGATGTTGAGCATTATTTCATATGTTTGTTGGCCATTATTCTGTCTTCTTTTGAAAAATTTCTGTTCATGTCCTTTGCCCACTTTTTGACAGGGTTGTTTGATTTTTCCTTGCTGATTTTCCTGAATTCTAAATAGATTCTAGTTATCAGCCCTTTATAGGATGTGCAGCTTGCGAAAATTTTCTCCCATTCTGTGGGTTGTCTGTTTGCTCTCTTGACAGTTTCTTTGGCAGTGCAGAAGCCTTTTAATTTGACCAGGTCCCATTTATTTATATTTGTTGCTGCTGTGATTGCCTTTGGGATCTTCTTCATAAATTCTTTGCCTAGGTCAATGTCTAGAAGGATATTTCAAACATTTTCCTCTAGAATTCTAATAGTTTCACACCTAAGGTTCAAGTCTGTTACCCAGCATGAGTAGATTTTTGTGAGTGGTGAAAGGTGTGGGTTCTGTATCAGTTTTCTACATGTAGCTATCCCGTTTGCCAGCACCATTTATTGAATAAGGATTTTTTCCCCAGTGTATGTTTTTGTCTGCCTTGTTAAAGATTAGTTGGCTATGTGATTATGGTTTTATATCTGGGTTCTCTGTTCTGTTCCACGGGTAAATGTCCCTGTTCTTGTGCCAATAAAAAGTTGTTTTAAGTACTATAGCCTTGTAGTATAGTTTGTAGTCTGGTAAATTGATGGCTCCTATTTTGTTTCTATTGACTAGGATTGATTTTGCTATACGGGGTCTTCTCTAGTTCCATACAAAGTGTAATATTATTTTTTATATATGTGTGAAAAATGATGATGGTATTTTAATAGGGATTGCATTGACTCTGTA
>VBSM01003018.1:2570534-2590757 GCA_008086735.1 Cheirogaleus medius
TTCTTTTTACTTAAGATTGCTTTGGCTATACGAGGTTTTTTCCGGTTCCATACTGATGTAGGTATTTTAATGAGGATTGCATTAGACCTGTAAATCACTTGGGTAGTATAGACATTTTAACAATGTTGATTCTGCTGGTCCATGAGCATCATATGTTTTTCCATCTGTTTGCATCCTCTTCAGTTTCCTTCTTCAATGATTTACAGTTCTCCCTATAGAGGTCTTTCCCTTCCTAACCTGAGATTTTGCTGAATTTAATCATCAATTCCGGGAGTCTCACAGCAGAATCTTTGGGGTTTTCTAGATATAAGATCATGTCATCAGCAAAGAGCTATAGTTTGATCTCTTCCTTTCGCATTTGGATACTCTTGATTTCCCCTTATGCCTGGTTGCTCTGTCTAGGATTTCCAGTACTACCTTGAACAGAATGGGTAACAGTGGGCAACTTTGTTTTGTTCCAGTTCCAATGCCTATTTTGTTAAGAGGTTTTAGCATAAAAGGGTGGCAAATTTTGTCAAATGCTTTATCTACATCTATCAAGAGCATCATATGATCTTTGTTTTTGCATCTATTTATGTGGTGAAGCACATTCATAGATTTATGTATGTTAAAACATCCTTGCATGTCTGGGATGAAGCCCAATTGATCATGGTAGATTATTTCATTGATGTGCAGCTGAATTTGGTTTGCTAGGATTTTATTGACAATTTTGCATCTATATTCATAATGGATATTGGACTGTAGCTTTCTATTTTTTGTGTGTGCATTCCTGGCTTTTGTATCAAGGTAATATGGGCTTTCTAGAACAAGTTGGGGATGATTCCTTCCTTCTCTGTGTTATGAAATAATTTCTTCAGTATAGGTCCCAGTAGGCACCAATTCTTCTTTGTAGTTCTAGTAAAATTCAGCTATGAAAACATTTGGCCTGGGGCTTTTTTAGTTGGAAAATTTTTTATTCCTGCTTTAATTTCATTACTTGATATTGGTCTTCTCAAGAGTTCTATTTCTTCCTGCTTGAGCCAGGGGTGGAGGTTGTGTGATTACAAGAATTCATTAATTTCCTTAACATTTTCAAGTTTATGTGTATAAAGATCTTTATAGTATTCAGAGATGATATTTTGTATTTCCATGGTATCAGTTGTAATATCTCTTTTTTCAATTCTGATTGAGCTTATTTGAGTCCTTTATTTTCTGTTTCTGTTTAATCTAGAAAGAGACCTGTTAATTTTGTTTACCTTTTCACAGAACCAACTTTTTTGTTTCATTAATCTTCTATATAATTCGTTTGTTATCAATTTTATTTAGATCTGCTGACCTTAGTTATTTCTTTTCTTCTGCTGGGTTTAGGATTGGTTTGTTCTTCCTTTTCCAATTGAGATGTTTCATTAGATTTTTGATTTGTGATCTTTCTGTCTTTTGGATGTAGGCATTTATGGCTATGAATTTCCCTCTTATGAGTGCTTTTGCTGAATCCCACAGATTTTGATTACTTGTGTTCCCTTTGTCATTTAGTTCAAATAATTTTTTGACTTTTATCTTAATTTCCTCCTTGACCCAACTATCATTCAGCAGTAGGCTATTTATTTTCCATGACTTTGTGTAGAGTTGAGAATTTCTGTTGGAATTGTTTCCTAATTTTATTCCACTGTGGTCTGGACAGATACATGGTATAATTTCTACTTTTTAAAATTTGTTGAGACATGTTTTTTGGCCTAGAATGCGATCAATCTTAGAGAATGTTCCATGAGCTGAAGAGAAGAATGTATATTTAGTGGGTTTTGGTTAGAAGGTTCTAGAAATGTCTATTAAGCCCATTTGTCCTAGAGTTCCAGTTAAGTCCATCATTTCTTTGCTTATTTTCTTCTTGGAGAATCTCTCCTGTTCTGTCAATGGAGTGTTGATCTCCTGAGGTAGTACAATGCATCTGTTTATCATTTTGTTTAGATCAGGTAGGGTTTGATTTATGAATCTGAGCAAACCTATGTTAGGTGCATAAATATTTAGGATTGTTATGTCTTCCTGTGGAATTGTTTCCTTCACCATTATATAATGACGATTTTGGTCTTTCTTTACTTTTGTTGATTTGAAGTCTACTGTTACCTGATATTAGAATAGCTACATCAGCTCTCTTTTAGTTTCCATTTGCATGGAATATTGTTTTCCATTACTTCACCTTGAGTCTGAATGGGTCTTTGTGGGTTAGATATGTTTCCTGGAGACAGCAGATACATAGCTTATATATTTTTATCCATTCAGCCAGCCTATATCTCTTGAGTGAGGAGTTCATGACATTCACATTTATTGAAAGAATTGATAGGTTGGGTCGATTTCTGTTCATTCTGTTGAGTAGAACTTTATTGCTTTGTTTTACCTCCTGAGACATTGCGGTATTCTGGATCTGACTTTTAGCTTTTTGGGGATTTTACACTGGTGGGTGTCTATTGTGCTGCTGCTCTGTATGTAATGCAGATTTCAGTACTTCCTGCAGATCAGTTCTGGTCTTAAGAAATTCCCTCAGCATTTGCTTGTCTAAGAAAGTCTTTATTTATCCCTCATATAAAAAACTTAGTTTTGCAGGATACAAAATTCTGGGCTGGCCATTATTCTGTTTTAGAAGACTGAGAATTAAAAAGGCTCTGCACTATCAAGGAAACAATCAATAGAGTGAATAGACAACCTACAGAATGAGAAAAATATTTACATTCTACACATCTGATAAAGGACTTATAACCAGAACCTACAGATAACTCAAGCAAATCAGTAAGAAAACATCAAACAATCCCATTAAAATTGGACAAAAGACATGAAGAGAAGATTTTCAAAAGAAGATAGACTAGTGGCCAATAAGCAAATAAAAAATGCTCAATGTCTTTAATCATCAGGGCCATTCCAATAAAAACCACAATGTGATATCACCTAACTGTAGTGAGAATGGCTTTTATCAAAAAGTCCCAAAACAACAGATGCTGGCATGGATGCAGAGAGAAAGGAACACTTATACACTGTTGGTGGGACTGTAAACTAGTTCAACCTCTATGGAAAGTAGTATAGAGATACCTCAAAGAATTAAAAGTATAACTACCATTTGATCCAGCAATCCTACTACTAGGTATGTATCCAACAGAAAAAAGAGACATTTTATCAAAATTACACTTGCATTCGAATGTTTATAGCAGCACAATTCACAATCACAAATATGTGGAAAAAAATCCAGTGCCCATCAATATATGAGTGGATTAATAAAATGTGGTATATGTATACCATGGAGTACTATTCAGCTATAAAAAATGGTGAACTAATACCTTTTGTAACAACCTGGAGGGAGCTGGAGACCATCCTCCTAAGTGAAGTATTGTAAGAATGGAAAAAGAAACATCACATGTACTCATTATTAAATTGGAACTAAATTATCAACAGTCATGTGTACATATGGCAGTAAAATTCGACAGAAATCAAGCAAGTGGAAGGGAGAAGGAAGGGATAGGTAAATTCACACCTAATGGGTACAATGCACACTATTTGGGAGATGGACACACTTATAACTTTGACTCAAACTGCATAAGAGCAATTCATATAACCAAAATATTTATAACCCTATAATGCTATTAAATAATAAAATAAAATAACATTTTTTTAAAAAAAATTGAGACAAACTAAGTTTCACTCTGGACTCTGCCACTATCTTAGTCCTTTTTCGCGACTATACCAAAATAAACTGAGTAGTTCACAAACAACAGAAATTTATTGCTTACAGTTCTGGAGACTGGGAAGTCCAAAATCAAGGTGTAAACAGATTTGGTGTCTGGCAAGGGACTGCTCCTAGATTTATAGATGGCCAATTTTTTGCCATGTTCATACATGATGGAAGGGGTGATAAAGCTGTTTGGGTCCTCTTTTGTAAGGGAACTAATCCCATTCATGAAGGCTCTGCCCTAATCAACTTCTATAGGCCCCACTTCCTAATGCCATTAAATTGGAGATTAGGTTTCACCATATGAATTTTGGGGGGAGCACAAACATTCAGTCTATAGCAGCCACTCAGTAGCTGTGTGCTCTTGGGATAGTGAATTTATGTCTCTGAACTTCATTTTTGTGATCTATAAAATCATGACAATAATGGCTCATTCATAGCTTTGACAAGGGAATTAAGAGAAAGAATGTGTATAACATTTGGTACAGTTTCAGGTACATAAGAGCCACATTGTAAATATTAATCTTTGCTTAATATTTCTACAAGCCTGAAGCTGTGCCAACCCATTCCAGGATCCATCAGAAGCCCCAGTTCCTTTATTCTCCCCAGGGCTTCTGAGGGACCCTTCAAGGACAATAGCATGGACATGTCATCTGCCTTTCTCCCCCGATGCTGCCCAGGGACTTACTGTAAATATCTCCCCTGTCAGTCATTACCCCTTTACTCCTCCCTTATCAGTATTCCAAAGGTTTAGAGAAATTAAAAGTAGCCCCTGTTTTTATAATCATTGAGGACCCTTGGCCTATAGCATCTGAGATTAATATCTTCCTTAACCTTGAGCCCTCTTTAATGGGACTGCTGCTTTTGTTATCTTAACAGCTGGTTTAATCCCTGGCTTTTTCTTACACCCATATATCCTTGATTCTAGTTGAGCTGGAAAGGAAAGGGGAAGGAGCACTGTAATGTACAGCTTCCACCAAATCTCTGGACAAACATCACAATGACTGCCCATGGCCAGGACCCAGCTGAAGGGCAGACAGAGACATTGGGCTTTATTTCACTTAACTGACAGCTTTAAAAGTTTGAACAGGGCTAAGGCACTATGGCTAGAATCAACATCAACCTTGTGGGGCCCCATGAGGGAAAGAGCAGAGCTCTGAGCAGCAGTTACCAGTTTTCTCATGCCAAGGCTCATAGGGCCTTCAAGTTTAGACTGTAATACAGGCCCCTCAGGCCTAAGCACCTTGAAGGACTCCAAATCTTCACTTCATGGAGCTGGGTGGGGGCAAAAGCAGTCATTGACTTTACTGAATTGCCTAGTTGAATCTACATAAACCTAAAGCAAGTGATAGAAGAATCAAGTCAAACTATCTCTTTAGAAGTCAATCCACGGGCCGGGCGCGGTGGCTCACGCCTGTAATCCTAGCACTCTGGGAGGCCGAGGCGGGTGGATAGCTCAAGGTCAGGAGTTCAAAACCAGCCTGACCAAGAGCGAGACCCCGTCTCTAAAAAAAAAAAAAAAAAAAAAAAAAAAAAAGAAGTCAATCCAGATGGTTTAGTTAGGGACTAGAGGAACTTCCTTAGAGTTAGCCTTGTCAAAGCAATAGATTCAAATATCATATACTCTTACAAACCAGAGTGCTGCATTGGAAGACATACAGGTCTTCAACATTTCTGATGAAACTACTTACCAGATCGTTCAATAAAGTGATAAGTTTCCAAACTACTAGTTACTTTGTCCTCTTATTTAGTATACTTACAGATCCTCCTTCCTGTTATTATTTGATTTACTTTTTCTTTCTTATACTATAGTTTGTGCTATCACTTTTAGGAGATAAGAAACAAAGTTGCTTTTGCCCTTCTTATCCCCAGTGACATATTTTGATACTTTTATTTCAGCAAAGAATAGGGCAAACAAGACAGGATACTAGCTCTCTGCTCTCCAACAGTTTTTCCACATCCCAGGTTGAGCTTCCACATTACTGAAGTTATGCAATAGGTATTGAGTGAATGGATGAATAAATTAATGTAAAATGGAGATAATAACACTCAGCTTAAAGCAGTTTTGTGAAGAGTAAATGAGAAGATCACTGTATTTACCACTGTGCCTGACACACAGCAGCAAGGGTTTCAATAAATATTAGACCCCTTCCTCTTTCCTGCTCCCTCTCTTGGACATCCATGTAGCCTCCCACCCCCAAACATCTTCCTGGTAGCCCTGTTCAAATTTCTGGAGCAAATATTTCATTTCAGGATGTCTTCCCTCAGCACCTCTAGAGACTAGCTCCCACACAGCTGGTTTGTGCATTCAGACAGCAAGTGACGCAGGGACAGTGTCAACAGGGTGATGGAAATCCTGACAAGAGAAAAGGGTAATCTGAAGGCAGAAATAACTACTGTGAGTCCACGTGTCCATTGATCATTGTTCTTTCAAGCTGAAAAGGTACACTTTGTGTGATTGGAGGTTTTTCTGAAAATGAATTTGTTAGAATATTTCAAGGGTATTACCCATTTAGATACTTTGACAAATTAGGGAAATTCCAGCAGGAAGCAATCCTGATAATTTACACACAGTACCAGAGGTCATGAATTAGGTTTCAGATTTCCTTGTTAGCTGATATGTACTCAGTGAAGCAGAGAATGCAAAGGTAAGTCAGGCTGGAGAAACATAGAGAAAGGAAGTTTAGTTAGATATGAGGTTGTAGAGATAACACTGAAGAAAGAGAAACACAACTGTAAAAGACCATGTCAACACATTAAATAATGAGTTTGTACTTTATCCTACAGCCACTTGAGCACCACTAAGAATTTCAAAAGGAAGAAGAGAGGGATAAACTTTACAAAATTATTTTAGAAATATTCACTTCACTTCCACTGTGGGTTGTTGCTAGTAGTGATGGTGGGGGAATGATAAGTAGATGTGCCTATACCAAAGCCTAGAAAAATGGACTTCAGGAAGAAGAAATGGGTGAAAAGGGAGCCCTTGTTTGGGTTTGGTTATTTATGAAAAACAATGCACTACATCTTAAAAGCAAAAATCAGGCTGGGCGCGGTGGCTCACGCTTGTAATCCTAGCACTCTGGGAGGCCAAGGCGGGTGGATTTCTCAAGGTCAGGAGTTCGAAACCAGCCTGAGCAAGAGCAAGACCCCATCTCTACTAAAAATTGAAAGAAATTAATGGCCAACTAATATATATAGAAAAAAGTAGCCGGGCATGGTGGCGCATGCCTGTAGTCCCAGCTACTCTGGAGGCAGAGGATTGCTTGAGCCCAGGAGTTTGAGGTTGTTGTGAGCTAGGCTGATGCCATGGCACTCACTCTAGCCTGGGCAACAAAGTGAGACTCTGTCTCAAATAAATAAATAAATAAATAAATAAATAAATAAAAGCAAAAATCAAAGGATGTAGTTTACTTAAAATCAATAGACAAGTCTTTAGTGATTTGGAATATTTGACCTCTTCTTCCAGTTTCACATTTTAAAGGAAATCTAAGAACAGGTGAATATTGATTTCTTTTTTAAATTATGCATGAGTAAAAGTGTCATTTTTCTAGTGAATATCCTTCTTTCTTTAAATCTAAATATACATAAAATCCTATTTATTGCCAAATTTACAATTCTACATTAAAGTGAATTTTTAAAAGTAAGCTCTTGTCCCCGATGATACTTTTTGTAATTTTCTATGTTCCTTCCAGACTTAATCTTTACATATAATTTATTTTATATCACTGCCATTACATTCATTATGTAACTATTACTAAAAACTATGTATTAAATGAATATGTTTTAACAGAAAACTAAGCCACATAGTAATAAACAAAAATGTTGTAAAATACAGTTAAATATAAAAATGCTGTTTTCACACAATTTTGCTATGAGTCCTCAAACTCTCCCTAAACAACATTTGAAGTCATGCAAGCTGTTAGAAACCTCTCTTGTATTTTGCAAGCCTGAGATTTGACATCCCCATAACATAAACTGTTGACATTTTTAAGATCATTATACTTCTCATGAGTAGATAAAGTGGGCTTTAAGATGTGGTTCCTAAGAGTTGTGATACTTATTTAATTCTTTTAATAATAATAGTAGCTACTTTTATTGTATGCCTACAGAATGCCAGGCACTGTATCAATCAATTTACATACATCAATTATCTCCTTTCAGCATCCAAATGGAATAGGAATTATCCTCATTTTACACAGAAGGAAACAGACGCTAGAAAGATTAGTGACATATCCAAGATAGCAAAGTTAGTTAAGTAACAAAGTGGAATTTCAAATTTAGGTGAACTTCATTCTTGTCTGAACTCTTAACTGACCCTCAACCTACTAGTTTCAATTTTGAAGAGGAAAATAGTTATTTTTCTTTCCCTTATTTAGTGACTCACCTTTAGTTCTTATGTAAATTTTTGTTTCAGCAGTGGTAAAATGTAGATTCCTTGATGGGAATAATCAATAGGATGTGAACAACCCTGAGGCTGACACTAAATCCTGAGGAAAGTAGGTACATTGGGCAATGGCCCTAGCCAACCCATTGGAGGCATCTACATAGGAAATTGCTTCTTCCTCCAATTATATTGACCTCAGGTTTCCAGCTGCTGGGAATCACTAACTTGCATAATCCATGTCTTTTTCTATTTCTATATTATAATACCTGTTGGGATTAGGTGATGGAAGTGGGTATGTGACTAAGCAATTCTTGCATCCTATCAGTCCTTGGACAAATATTGATTAACTTGCACATATCTGACACCATGTGTGATAAACTTTTGTCACTTTCGCTTGTTTTTCTATTATTTTTCTTTCTTGTAATTCAGCATATTGTGGGGTTACAAATGTTAAGGTTACGTATACTGCCCATTCCCCACTCCCCCCTCGAGTCAGAGCTTCAAGCGTGACCATCCCCCAGATGTTGCACATCTCACTCATTATGTTTGTATATACCCATCCCCTCCTCCCCACTCCCACCTACCCGACACTCGATAAATGTTATTCATATATGTTCACTTAGGTACTGATGTGTTAATACCAATTTGCTGGTGAGTACATGTGGTGCCTGTTTTTCCATTCTTGAGATGCTTCACTTAGTAGAATGGGTTCCAGCTGTATCCAGGACTATACAAGAGGTGCTACATCACCATTGTCTCTTAAAGCTGAATAGTACTCCATGGTATACATATACAACATTTTATTAATCCACTCATGTATTGATGGGCTCTTGGGTTGTTTCCACAACTTTGCAATTGTGAATTTTGCTGCTATAAACATTCATGTACAGGTGTCTTTTCTGTACAGTGTCATTTAATCTTTTGGGTAGATGCCCAGTAGTGGGATTGCTGGATCAAATGGTAGATACATCTGTATCACTTTAATGGTATCTCCATATTGCTTTCCACAGAGGCTGAACTAGTTTGCAGTCCCACCAGCAGTGTAGGAGTGTTCCTATCTCTCCCCATGCATGTCAACATTTATTGTTTGGGGACTTTTTGATAAAGGCCATTCTTACTGGAGATAAGTGAATTCTCATTGCAGTTTTGACTTGCATTTCTCTAGTGATTAGAGATGTTGAGCATATTTCATATGTTTGTTGGCCATTATTCTGTCTTCTTTTGAAAAATTTCTGTTCATTTCCTTTGCCCACTTTTTGATAGGATTGTTTGATTTTTCCTTGCTGATTTTCCTGAGTTCTAAATAAATTCTAGTTAACAGCCCTTTATAGGATGTGTAGCTTGCGAAAATTTTCTCCCGTTCTGTGGGTTGTCTGTTTGATCTCTTGACAGTTTCTTTGGCTGTGAAGCAGCATTTTAGTTTGATCAGGTCCCATTTATTTATTTTTGTTGCTGCTGTGATTGCCTTTGGGTTCTTCTTCATAAATTCTTTGCCTAGGCAAATGTCTAGAAGAGTATTTCCAACGTTTTCCTCTAAAATTCTAATAGTTTCAAACCTAAGGTTCAAGTCTGTTAACCAGTGTGAGTAGGTTTTTGTGAGTGGTGAAAGGTGTGGGTCCTGTTTCAGTCTTCTACATGAGGCTATCCAGTTATGCCAGCACCATTTATTGAATAAGGATACTTTTCCTAGTGTATATTTTTGTCTGCTTTGTCAAAGATTAGATGGCTACATGAGGATGGTTTTATATCAGGGTTCTCTGTTCTGTTCCACTGGTAAATGTCCCTGATCTGGTGCCAGTCCTAAGCTGTTTAATTACTATAGCCTTGTATTATAGTTTGAAGTCTGGTAAATTGAAACTTCCTATTTTGCTTTTATTGCCTAGAATAGATTTTGCTATACAGGGTCTTCTCTGGTTCCTTACGAAGTGTAAAATTATTTTTTCTATATCTGAGAAAAATGATGATGGTATTTTAATAGAGATTGCATTGACTCTGTAGGTCACTTTGGTTGGTATAGACATTTTAACAATGTTGATTCTGCCAACCCATGAGCATGGTATGTGCTTCCACCTGTTAACATCCTCTGCTATTTCCTTATTCAGTGTTTCATAGCTCTCCCTGTAGAGGTCTTTTACTTCCTTAGCTAAATGTATTCCTAGGTACTTTATTTTCTTTGTTGCTATTTTGAAGGGAATTGAGTTTTTGATTTGGTTCTCGCTTTTACTGTTGTTGGCATATATGAATGCCTCTGATTTCTGTGTATTGATTTTGTATCCTGAGACTTTACCAAATTCGTTTATCAATTCAAGGAGTCTCTTGGTTGAATCCTTGGGGTTTTCTAGGTATAATATCATGTCATCATCAAAGAGTGAGAATTTGATCTCTTCTGCTCCCATTAGGATTCCTTTCATTCCACTCTCTTGTCTGATTGCTGTAGCAAGGACTTCCACAGCACTATGTTGAATAGAAGTGGAGATAGTGGGAAACCTTGTCTTGTTCCAGTTCTTAGTAGGAATGCTTTCTATTTTTGCCCATTCAGTATGATATTGGCTGTGAGTTTCTCATATATGGCTTGTATTATTTTTAGGTAAGCCCCGTCTATGCCTATTTTGTTGAGCGTTCTTATCATAAAAAGGTGTTGAATTCTGTCAAATGCTTTTTCTGCGTCTATTGAGAGGATCATATTGTCTTTGTTTTTGCTCCTGTTTATATGGTGAATTACAGTTATAGATTTGCGTATGTTGAACCATCCCTGCATCCCTGGGATGAAGCCCACTTGGTTGTGATGGATTATTTTCTTGACAAGCACCTGGATTCGATTGGCTAGGATTTTGTTGAGAATTTTTGCAACTATATTCATAAGGAATATTGGTCTGTAGTTTCCTTTTTTTGTTGCGTCCTTTCCTGGTTTTGGTATCAGGGTTATGTTTGCTTCAGAAAATGTGTTAGGGAGGATTCCATCCTTCTCAATGTTGTGGAATAATTTCTGCAGGATAGGCACTAGTTCTTCTTGTAGATATGGTAAAATTCGGTAGTGAAACCATCTGGTCCAGGACTTTTCTTTTTAGGAAGGATTTTTATTGGTGTTTCAATTTCAGTACTTGATATTGGTCTGTTCAGGAATTCTATTTCTTCCTGGTTGAGCCTAGGGAGGCTGTGTTTTTCTAAGAAATTGTTCATTTCCTCCACATTTTCCACTTTTTGAGCATAGAGGTTTTTGTAGTATTCATAAATTATATCTTATATCTCCATGGATGCATTATAATTTCTCCCTTATTGTTCCTGATGGAGCTTAATGGAGATTTTTCTTTTCTACTTTTCATTAATCTAGCCAAAAGTGTGTCAATTTTGTTTATTTTTACAAGGAACCAACTATTCGTTTAATTAATCTTCTGTATAGTTTCCCTGTTGTCAATATCATTTAGTTATGATTTGATCTTAATAATTTCACTTCTTCTGTTGAGTTTGGGTTCAGTCTGTTCTTTTTTTTCCAGGTCTTTGAGATGATTCATTAGGTTGTCTATTTGTGATATTGTCAACTTTTGTGTAGGCATTTAGGAAATAAACTTTCCTCTCAGGACTGCTTTAGCTGTGTCCCACAGGTTTTGATAACTTGTGTCTCCTTTGTCATTTAGTTGAAAGAATCTTTTGATTACCATCTTGATTTCCTGGTTTATGAAGTGATCATTCAGCAGAAGGTTGTTTAGTTTCTATGACTTTGTGTAGAAATGAGAGTTCCTGTTAGGGTTGATTTCTACATTTATTCCATTGTGATCTGAAAATATACATGGTATAATTTCTATTTTTTTAAATTCTTTGAGACATACTTTGTGTCCTAGGATATGGTCAGTCTTAGAGAATGTCCCATGAGCTGATGAGAAGAACATATATTCAGTGGTTTTGGGATAGAATGTCCTGTCAATGTCAGTCAGGCCCATTTGTTCTAGAGTTCTGTTTAAGTCCTTTATTTCTTTATTAAATTTCTGTTTGGAGGATCTGTCCTGTGCTGTCAGTGGGGTGTTAAAGTCTCCGACTATTATGGTGTTGTTGTGTATCAATTTGTTTAGATCAAGTAGAGTTTGCTTTATGAATCTGGGTGCACCTAGGTTGGGTGCATATATGTTTAGAATTGTTATGTCTTCTTGTTGAACTATACCCTTCACCATTATATAGTGACCTTCTTTGTCTTTTAATACTTTTGTTGATTAAAAAACTAAGTTATCTGTAATCAGCACCGAAATACCAGCTTTCTTTTGCTTCCATTGGCTTGAAATATTGTTCTCCACTCCTTTACCTTTAGTCTAACTGCATCCTTGCTGGTTAGATGTGTTTCCTGAAGACAGCAGATACTTGGCTTGTATTTTTTTTATCCATTCAGCCAGCCTATGTCTCTTGAGTGGGGAGTTCAAGCCATTCACATTTATTGAGATAACTGATAGGTGGGGCAGATTTCTGTTCATTCTGATGGGTTGAACTTTGTTGCTTTGTTTTCTCTCTTGAGGTATTGTAGTATCTGGTCTTTGATCTTTAACTTTTGAGTGGGTTTACGTTCGTTAGTGTTTATTGTGCTGATCTGTGGGTAACGCTATTTTGAGTACTTCTTGCAGGGCTGGTCTTGTCTTGGTGAATTCCCTCAGTCTTTGCTTATCTGTGAATTTCTTGATTTCTCCTTTGTATGCAAAAGTTAGCATGGCAGGGAACAAGATTCTAGGTTGGGCATTATTTTGTTTCAGAATAGTGGGAATTGGGCCCCAGTCTCTCCTTGCTTATAAAGTTTCAGTAGAGAAGTCTTGCGTTATTCAGATTGGCTTTCCTTTGTATGTTACTTGCTTCTTATGGCTTACAGGTAATAGAAGTGCCTCTTCAGTTTATATTTTGCTAAGTATTATGACTGCATGTTGTGGTGTCTTCCTATTTGCATTGAATCTCCCAGGAGTCCTTTGAGCTTCTTGAACTTGTATATCCAGATTTTTAGCAAGGCCTGTGAAATTTTCTTCTATTATATCTTCAAATAGCTTATCCAACACTCTAGTGTTTTCTTCTTCCCCTTCTGGTACCCCTATAACCCTCACATTAAGTTTCTTCACATAATCCCACACCTCTTGTAGGCTTTTCTCTTTTCTCTTGTTTCTCTGCTCTATCTCTGTGACTGATTTATTTAATTAGAAGGTGTTATCTTCAATCTCTGAGATTCTTTCTTCTGTTTGATCTACCCTGGTCTTGAGGCTTTCCATTGTGTTTTGTAGTTCTCTGAAAAGATTCTTCAATTCCAGGAGTTTGGTTTTATTTTTCTTTATTATTTCAATTTCTTTATGAATTTTTCTTCCAGGTCCTGGAATCTTTTTGTTGTTTCTTTGTGTTGGTTACCCATTTTTTCTTCTAAGTCATTGAATATTCTTATAATCCATGTTCAAAATTCTTCTGTCATTTTAGTGATCTGATGTTGGTTGATGTCCATTTCTAAGGGGCTGGTGTTCCTCTTTGGGGGTGTACATTCCACTTTGGTCTTCATATTTTCAGAGTTCTTTCAGTGATTTCTTCCCATCTGGATCAGCTGTAGCTTCTCACCTTTAGGTTTTCATTTGGATAATGACACACCTTCTTTAGTCTGTGAGGCAGTAGCTGGTGTTTGTGGATGAGATTCGACCACACCCTGTATGATGAGTCAGTTGATGTAGTAAAAGGGTGCGCAGAATGACCTCTCTGTCAGTTGGTGGTGCTTGCTGGGAGGAGCAGGCTACTGTGTTATTTTTGGGTCCTGTATCCAGCTCTTCTTCCTCTGAAGAGGCACTCTAGTGCCTCAGGTGGTGGGTGGGGCCCTGGGACTTCCAGGTGTGTCCTTATACTCCACCTCAGTGAGGGCTGGCCTGGTAGTGAGTCTGGGCGGATCTGGGTTGGGTAAGCCTGCCCTCAAGTGCCACAAATTCTGTTAGCAGAGATCAAAGGTCTGTTCTCTGCTTCTGGGCAAAGTTGTCAGGGAGGGGCTGGAATGGCCCCACTCAGCTGGAAAGTCTGAGTGTTGGGTGGGGCTGTTTGTGACCTGCAGTCTGGAGCAGGCCTCACTCCTTTCCACCCTTCCCCCCCCAACTCTGCAGCTTCTCCTGGGCCTCTGCCAGCAGGCTGGACCTCACGCCACCGGGTATCCCCTGGCTGTGATGTGGGCCGAGAGGTTCCCTGTGCAGGATTGCCACCTGGGCTGGGCAAATGGCCCCGCCTTGGGAGGCAGCTTGCCCTCAAGCATGCTGATCTGCCCCTGAAGGCACACACACCTTAGTAGGCTGGTTCACGAATATCCCTTCTGTGCCCTGGGCAATGCAAGACCTGTGTGCACGGGATCTGTTCTGCAGGTCTGATCTCTGGTTACTGGAATTCAATCCCTGACCTTACCAAGGAGAGGAGTGCTAGTCCTAATTCATCTACATGGATTCCACACTGGGTTGATGTCTCTCAGCCTCAGGATCTTCCCTGTTTTCTTGGAGTCACCATGCCAGTAGCACCTGGGAAGGCTGGCGGGTAGGGACCTCACCATCTGAGTACCCCTCAGTCAGCTGTAGGGCCCCACAAGGGAAGGTCCCATTCCCTGGAGATGCCTCCGGCTGGTGGCTATATTGTCTCTCTAGCTGGCTGTGGATAGAGAAGGGGGAGGGGAGATTGTAGCAATATGGCGCCTGCCGAGTGGCTCGGGTCTGTGCACACGGAGGTGCCCTGAGGGATTTGGGAGCCTGGTGCCGCATCTGCTACAGGCTTACACTCACTGGCAGTGGTCATCTCTGGGCTGGTGTCCGCAGGTCTCTCCAACTGCTGGGGAGCCCACCAGCAGTCCAAGATGTAAGGGAGGGGAAAGTTAACTGCTCCACCTCCCCTTGTCACTGGTCTCCAAGCTTCTCAGGAGGTCTCTTTTTCCAGTTCTCCTCCACAACCTCCTCCCGTGGAGTCTCCCATAGTCTCAGGTCCCCCTTGTTCTGACCCTCATCCGATGTATGCTCGTCTGTTTACTTATTTTTTCTACTTTCTTCTAAAATCTGTCTTTTTTGTAGAGACACTCTGGCTGTCCGTCTTTCTTGGCCACCATCTTGCTCCCTCTTCACTTTAATTTATGTTTACACAAATAGATTTCTTTTGTTTCTCTCACTGGAAGTTCATTTTTTTTCACCTCATTACTTATTTTTCTCTATTATATACTTGGGAGAATGTAAACTTCCTCAGCAGTCTTCTCCTGGGGCCTCTTGGCTAACCATGTCAAACATTGTCTGGTCCCTTTCCTAATAAAGTAGTCTCTAACAAGAAGTCTTCCAAACTTTCAGTCAGTGCTCTGAGTGGGGCAGAGCTACCTTCCTGAGCATGCACCTTGTGGAGTCATACAGGGCATGAGCTTAGAAGGGCCCTGAACTTTGTGGAATACTCTGTTATTGATGTCTTGAAATTATTACTGATTTTTTTTCAGCAAGGTGCCCCACATTTTTATTTTGTACTTAGCCTCACAAATTAGGAGGCTGGTCCTGGATGGAGCCCTGGCCCACTGCAGCCAGGTCCCATGTGCTCACACAAATAATCCCTCCCAGCCTTCTGCAATTCTTCCATACTGGATTGAAGGAAAATAGAAAGATCAATGGCCAATTCACGTTGTTCAATGGAAGTCTGTTCTCCAATGACCAGTGTTAAACATCTTTGAGTTACCTTATATTTTTCATATTTCCCTACAGTCAGACATATTCCAGGTATAAAATGGTAGAGTCAGAAGACATGGATTACAACTGGCTACCACTGACTCACAAAATCATCTTAGTAAGTTACTTAATGTCTTGGGGCCTCAGTTTTCTATCTGTAAAATGGAGATAGTGGTGTCTGCCTTATATACCTGAAAGGGTGTTTGTGAAACTCAAATGAAATAATGTTTTGAAAACTGTTGAATGCTATTCAAGCTTTTGAGATCAGTATAATTGTTTATTCCTTCCAAGGTCTATGCACAATAGATTAAGTTTTCCTATGTAACAGAATAAGCAGCCATGATTATAAAAACAGGCAAACAAATAACTGTAAGAGTTAGAAAATGCACAAAGAAATAGATCAAAAGAAGAAACATAAAACCTGGCAGAGAATGCATGACAGTTCATGTGTTGGAAGCTATCTAAGTGATTAACCAACTGCCATGATATTTTCAAATTTTTATTTCAGTTCTCATTATTTTAAATAACAATTAGGAACTCAGGAGCTATAAATCTATTGTCTGTCTGTATATTAGCCTAACACTTCAGAAAGTGGAAATGGAAATATTTGAGAGGGATTTTCACCTACCTGTCTAACTTCCAAATTCCTTGTACTCATCTTTCTCCTGTCCTTCTATTTGTTGACAGCTGATATTAAATTCTTGTTGTTTTTAGGAAAGACAGAAAAAAATGTTTAAAAATAGTGCTTCTCCTGTATGTCAAAAGCCACTGTCAACACCCACTCTTCCCTCCCTTTGCTGCCAGCTATGGGCAGTTACCCAGATATAACTTTTAATGAAAGTTTTTTTTTTTTTGAAAAAAAAACAGAGGAGCCTGCACCCACCAGAACTGCCAGTCTACTGTCCTGTTAGCTGGTATGAGTTAAACAGTCCAGTCATTTTAAAGGTTGTACTTTTAAATAAGCTTCCTCTTATCTTCCATTGCTATTCTGACATTTTTCTGGAAAGTTGGCTCATTCACTGATGTATATAGTGAGTTCATGTTTAGGCTCATTTGCTACACTTCTAGAGTAAAATGCATAATATGCATTTGAATTTACAAGCTGGGCTTTGTATCTATTGCATTCAAGTCTAGAATTTGCTTCTTGGTTAAAAACATCATATTTTCAAGTTAGTAGACAACCAGATGGGCCACATGCTGCTCCAAAAATTAAGGGGTTTGTCTCACAACCACTGCTAGGGATGTTTTATCCAGGGGTAGCTCATTTTGGAGGTGGACAGGCTTGCCTAATTTGCACATAAAGGATTCTACCATCCAAGCAATCCATACAATTTGGCCAGTAAGATGATCAAAAACATTGATCAAGCATTTGTGCTCCTATTTTGTTTATCATATACACATGGCTACACAGTGTAAAATTTAAAGTTAAAAAGCAATTTTACAGTTCCTTATACTTCATTTCATTTTGTCATATCACGAAAAGCAATTCATAAGTGAATCTTCATATTAGTGTAGCTTAGCCTCAGGTCTTATCACAGATCCTGCCTTAGCACTTTGGCTATTTTTTTTAAATAAGCAATAACCCTCCTGGATTAGTGTCCTCTGAGGTGTTTCACCAGATTTGTCAAACTTTCTTTCCTCCAAATGCTCCAATGCTGACAGATTGAAACCCTTTGAAAGGTGCATATGTGCACAGTCTTAAGCAAAATATTCCCCCATTCACAACATTAATGACAAAAGGGAAACAAAATAGAATGATTCCATTTACCTTCAAAGTAGCAAAGGGACTTTGTTTCTGATCAGCTGTGCTCAATTCTCTGAAATAAAGGCTGCTAATGAAAGCAGGGTGAGAAGTATGTACAATGCTCATGGAGTAGATGTCTCTTCCAGGAGACTGGCTTTCTGAGGGCAGGGTATATGTGAACAGTGGGCTCTACCACAGACGACTTGGGTCCAAGGTATTCTGCTTCTCTCTTAGCTTCCATTTCCTCATCTGCAAAGGGAGAGATTTGGGATCATTAGAAAAAGTAGGTTTTGATAGAGAGCTGAGATAGATAAGAGACTGTAGAGAAAAGAGGCAAAAAGCATGGACTATGTGGCCAGGGTGCCTGGCTTCAAATTCTGGCTTTGCCATTTACTAGTTGGGTAGTAAAAGTTCTCCAAGTCTTTGGGGAAGTTATTTAAACACTCTGTCCACCAGTTTTCTCATCTACAGAAACAGGAAAATAATAGTGCCTACTTCACAGCACTGTAAGAATAAAATAAACCTGTACATGGAAAGATTTTGGCATAGTACCTAGCATACTGTAAATGCTCAATAAGTTGCAGCTGTTATCATTTCTGGAGTCCCAGAAAGTCCAAAAGGTTAGGCCCCTCAGTGCTACTCAGTCATTCCCCTATTGAATACTGAGTCATTATCCTCTTCACCTAACTGAGCCAATGATGAATAGAATATTTATCTTCCTGCCCCTTACTATGTGTACACATGCACCCCAAAACTCCCATCCCCTTCAGAATGTTTTACCCAAACAACAAAGCACATCCACAGACACATGACAAAAGTAGGCCCACGTATAATGCTTAGACACACCCTCCACACCACACAGACAAAAAAAATCATGGTCACTCTCTTTCTCTTGCTTGTTCTAGGACCATTAAATGCAGTAATGATGTTGTCAACATGTAAGTTTAGAATCTAGTGGCTCAGGCCTAGGTTGTGCCCCAAGAGGCCACCTTTTCTGTAGCACTGTGTGCCTTGCCTCTCTTCATGGAAGCAGTGTGCTCTGGCTGGCTTTGCACCACCCCTGTCCAGCTGGATGCCAAGCAAATGAGGATGCCTTGTATTAACTAACTGAGCAAAACCTTCATTACCTGAAGTTCAAAGCTCTTCTCTTTCCAATTCTGTATGGGTGCCAAATAAGAGAAAGTGTCCATTCCTACAAGAGTCCAATCACTGCGAAAATTGCTGCCTCTAAAGTCAATGCAATATTACAGCATGAAACATGAGTGATCTGTACTTCCTTGCCTGAGTCTCTCTGCTTCTTCTCTAGCCTGTGTAAACTGTGAGTTGTTCTAACAAACATATAATTTTCTTCCATAGTTTGGGATCCAAGTACTAATTATTGGGCCAGAAGAACATAGCATAATTGGAGCTCCAACTTATTTGGATATCCTGAATTTTCTGCAACACTGGTTCAGGTCTCAGTCCAGTTGCTGAAAACAACAGGGAGCAGAAAAGGCTGTTACTGGATGGAAATTTAATTTAAGAAAATGAGTACACCTCTTTCCAGCTACCATCTTACACAGTGATCATCCCATCAGGGTTATTGAACCTTTATGGAGGACCCTTCTAGTCTCAAATTTTCTTTCCCTCTAAAGACTCTTCCCCCCCCCCCCAGTGATCTGTTATTTGATGTACTAGAGCAATAATACAGATATCAAGGTGATGTTGGAAAAACACCAGCCTCCAGTAGGCCACAATCATGCTGTGAGATCTCGTGGGAGACACTTCTCCTCTCTGTGTAGCAGTTTCTCCACTATCTATGAAAAGTTTATAGGCCATTTGGCCATATTTTTGAACTCCCTCTTTGGTGGATAGCCTGAGACTATCATTTGAAGTATACCCACCTATTTCTAAAACCAGAAAAGGCTATGTCCTGGGTCTGAAACGTACCCATGATGTAGGAGGTGCCTCTGCACCTATAACTGTTTCCTAAAACCAATAAATTCCATGGATTAGAACATTTAGTAAGGAGCAGAGCGTAAAAGCCTCTACCATTTGTAATTGAAAAATAGCTTCCCAAAACCAGATCTCAACTATTTCTATAGCTAAAGATACCTGAAGGCTGAAGCCAGGACTAAAGAGCCCTGAGACGGCATGGTGAGGTGGGAGAGGACTGGCCTTGCAGTTGGAGAACTCAGCTTCTGGTCTTGCTGTGTGACTCACTTAGTGGGCGACCAATTCATGTCTACTATCAGGACCCTTGTTTTTCCATCTTTAAAAATGGGGAGTCGGACTAGATGATCTCTACGGTCTCTTCCAGTATTGATAACACATTCTAGAGTCACACCCTCTGTCCCCATTCCTGGACCAGTGTTTGATTGCTTGAGGAAACAGGCAAAAAATATGTTTGACAATCCTGAATGCCTTCACCAGTCGCCAAGTACACATCTGTCCTGCTGACAGTGTCAGCAGGTTCACTTTTTGTGTCTGGATGACAGCATATTCATATTATTGCTTGATTTGAAATATTTGCTCTCTTCACCACTGATAAAGGCCTAATAACAAGAATCTATCTAGAACTTAAAAGAATTAACAAGAAAAAATCAAACAATCCCATCAAGAAATGGGCAACGGAAATGAACAGAAACTTCTCCAAAGAAGACAGAATAACAGCATGCAAACATATAACATAATGCTCATCATTTCTAATCATCAGAGAAATGCAAATCAAAACCATAATGAGATACCACCTAACCCC
>VBSM01003018.1:2598114-2630572 GCA_008086735.1 Cheirogaleus medius
CGCTTCACCTACCCTTGCCGCTGGTCTCCAGACCGTTCGCTCCGGAGGTTTCTCATTTCAGTTCTCCTCCTCAACCTCCTCTCGTGGAGTCTCCCGTAGTCTCCGGCACTCCTCCTTCCGACCCCCGTCCCATGTATGGTCGTTTACTTGCTTCTTTCTTCTAATATCTTCTAGAAGCTTTCTTTTCTGCAGAGACGCTCTATCTGGCGGTGTTTCTCGTCCGCCATCTTGCTCCTCCCCCTTCTTCTCTTTTTTTAATGAGACAATTGTGGAAACGGGAACAAAATAAAACCTGCGTTGGAATGAAAGAGACATTGAGGGATAGACATTTGATTACCATTTTTTTTCATTCCAAAGTGTCTAAGGAATTCTTTATTACTTCACCCCATTCATTTATAAAATGGGAGGGTGGTGAAGGAGCTTATACCAATAAATGACTGACAGCATTAACTAGTTTTAGAGGTTCTGGCCATGGCCAATATTCTCTGAATTTCCAAATGATACTTAGAGCAAAAAAGAAAGAGAATTTGTCTTAAAGGAATGTAAATATTTACTGCCATCTCAAGGGTTTACCTGGCAGGTCTGGTAATAGCAAAGAATCCCTCATGTGCCAAGGAGACAAGGGGACCCTGTCTCCAGGTACTAAACCTATCACAAAGCCTATCACAAAATCATCTCCCCCAGCCACTTAGATCAGAAAAGGATGCTTTCAGCTTGGAAAACAGCAAAAGCTTATGATGTGTATTTCAGCCATACACATGCAAGCACACACACACACACACACACTTTTTGTGCCACCTAATAGCTATTAGCCCAACTCTAAATAATGTTCTTTATGGTGAAAAGTAGTCAACAGATACATAAACTTTGTTTACATATTTATTCCCAGAGCTGATTGTGTTAATTTCCAAAATTCTTGCCTTGATGAGAGCAGGTGGGGAGCAAGAGAAACAAACTCTATGTCATTGTGTAATTATGTGCACGTTTAAAAATTTCTTTTTGTTTCTCATTACAGTTCTAATAGAAGGAAAATAAAGCAAACAATTAGTCTTGGGGAAAAGATATAAACTAATGCACAATTCATGAATTTGCTACTCATTCATACCTGCTGTGATTCTAACAGAGTTGATGAGATACAATTGTGAGTGATTTTGTACAATTTTGATTTAATCTTCTGAGAAAACAGAATGATGTAGGGATTGTTTAAAATACTAACTCTTCTTATATGTGTGCAGAATAGGCTTTCTTCGACAGAGATTAAGTTCAGTGATACACTTTGGTACAACCTTCCTAGGTAGGCCTGTAGTGAGATTCAGGGCACTTTCACTACTGTCACAGAAGCACCTTACTATGGACTGAATGTGTCCCCCTAAGATTCACATGTTGAAGCCTAAAGCCCAATGTGATGGTATTTAGAAGTAAAGCCTTTTGGCGGGTAATTAGATCCTAAGGGTGAGGCCCTCATGAATGGGATCTGTAACTTTATGAAAAGAGATGGCAGTTTATCTCTCTCTCTCTCTTTCCCTCTCTCCCATTTGATGATAAAGAGTAGTTGACCACCTGAAAACCAGGAAGGAGGCCTTTACCAGGTCTTCAATCTGCTAGTACCTTGATCTTGTACTTTCCAGCTTCCTGAACTGTAAGAAATAAACTTCAATTGTTTAAGCCACCCAGTCTATGGTATTCTGTTACAACAGCCTGCATGGACTAAGACACACCTCTAATGCACATGTCTTGATACAGTTTCACAGATACAACTACAATATGCAATAGTAAGGACTCTGGCTAGCGTCCAACTCAAGCCAGGTTAGGCAAAAATAAGAATGTATTGGTTTATATTCATAAGTATAGAAGAAGAAGGGGTATAGCTGGTTGTCACCAATGACTAGAAAAAGGAACTTTACTACCCCTTGAATATACTCTTTTTATCCATTGCCTATATGTTTCTCAATGTATATCAGTTTTATTCTATCAGATTAGCTTTTAAAACACTAGGGAAGAGATCTTATTGGCCCAGCTTGAATCAGGTTGGTTCCCATTCTTATACCAATGAATGGTCCCTTGAGTGTGCTACCTCTGGAAAATATAAGACTACTTATGCCCCCATGAAGCTTGAAAAAGCCCTGGAAAAGTGGTTTCTGGGTATATGCCAGCCACATAACATTATCTGGATTAAGTCCAGGAGAAACAGTTACTACCTACCTGGGGTTTGGAGCTGTTCATATGTCAAATAAGATTAATAGAAAAACCAAATGAAAGAAAGAATTCACAACCCTATATATTTCTCCAACAAATCAATGAATTTAATTTTGCTGGATTCCCTTCTAGACTCATAGACACCTGTAACAGGGTTGGCCATTACTCAATCGTTCTTTCTTCTTTATGAAAGCAATAAAGAAATAGACACGGGAACCAGGCAAAATTAAATATTCATTTATAGTCAATAAAGCTGGATTGGAAGAAGTGGTTTGGACTGGTTACCAAAGTGGGGATTCCCTAATACTATCCCTCAAGGCTATATCATGAGACTTGTATATGGGGATAGTTGGGTCTATAGACTCGGCATTTACCCAGATAGCCACATGGAAAGTTCAGACACACCCTGTATGAGCGGGGAAAAGAGGGAAAAAAAGGAGAGAGACTTCCAGTTTTGCCTGTAGAATGTAAGTCCTGGGCCCTGATCTGGCATCTTTACCATATATGGAGCAAGGGTAGAGAGAAGAAAAAATGTCCCCAAAGAGAGCAAGAAAGAAACATGTATGCGAGTATCCAGTGGCACTTTCTGTATCTCATCAAGAATGCAAATTTTTCTTCCTTAGGAGAGGAAATAAAGAGAAAGCCTTAAAATGCCTTTCTGATAACTTCCTCCTGGAAAGTGAAGCAAAAGCTCTCTCATGGGAGCATGAGGACTTAGGAATAAGATCCACACCTCCACAAAATATTACTTTTTCATAACCATGATTGTATCATAGTTATTCTTACTTTATACTTTTTTCACTTTCTATGTCATAAATATTTTCTGTACCATTTACATTGTCTTCTCAATCATAATTATAGTGACTGCATAATGTCTCATAATTTAGATGATTACTGCTTTGCTAGATAATTTACCTTTATTAAATATTTAGGTTGTTCTTGTTTTTCCACCCTAGATAGTACTTAAATGGACATTTTTATGACTATAGTTTATTTCCCCCCCTTTTTTTTTTGGTTTATTTCATGAGGTTGAATTCTCAGAAGTAGGATTACCATGCCAAAGGCTACACTTATCCAAATCCAAAATGTTTATTCCAGTCTACTCTGCCATCAGTGTTAGGGGCATGTGCCCATTTTACCACAACTTTGCAAGCATGATGGATGATCAATAATATTTTGGTTTTGATTAATTTAATAGCTGTAAAGGAGCATCATTAAGTTCTCTTTTTTATTTCTTTGATTGCTAGAGAGTTTAATATTTTCCTCTATGCTTGCTTACTAATAGCATTTTCTTTTATAAATTGTTCATCTCTATTATTGTTCATCTCATTTACCTATACTGAGTGCCTTAATATTTTTCTCATCAATTTGTATGAGCTTTTTAGATCATATAGACATTAACCCTTTGTCATGTTCACTATTAACTTTTTTCTCATCTGTTTTTTGCCTTATTATTTTAACCATTTTTGTATGTATGAAGATGTTTAATTTTTATAGAGTCTACATCATCAATTTTCCCTTGTAAATTCTTCAATAGCTTCAAAGCTAAGCACGTTATCAACCCCTTGTTCTGGTATCTTTGGGGAGATAAAAAAAAATCGTGTCACACTTCCAAAAAAGTTTTATAGGAATCAAAGTTACCATGAACTAAACCACAGTTTGTAAATGAATCAGTTAAACTTCAAGTGGATTTTTCCTTATTCATGCTGAAAAATACTTTTTCTCTTTAAGCAACCAAATATGGATCACAGCAGGAAGTATTAACTTCTAACACTTTCCGAAGAGCACAAACCTTCTGTTATTCCATTCACATAAAGTACCAGTTGACAGATGGTATTTACCACAAAATAGGAGAGAAAAGCATTTGAACAGAGATTTATAAATTGAAAATACTCTCAAGAGAAGTACCTGTCTATTTGGTTGGATATTTAAGAGATAATAAGTCTATGGCCAGTGTAGGAAAATGAAAGCAAGACAGTAAGGAAAGAAATTTGGTACTAAGCCTGGTACAATTTTTAACTATGTGACTATCATTAGTTATTTACCCTCTCTGGGCACAAGTTTTTTCATTGTTTTAATAAGAAAATTAAGTAGAATAATTTATTATAACTTTTTTGATGCTAGCATTCTGATTCTTCATACATTCATTTTTTCATTTAATAAACCTGTCTTGAGCCCATAACATGTGGCAGACACTCTACTAGTTCCTGGAAATCCAATCTTAAATAAGAAACAGTCCCCATTTTCACTAACCTTTAGTAGGGAAGAGAGAAACATAAGTAGACCATTGGAATTCCATGTGATTAGTTCCATAATAGTGGTAGAGAGGTATAGCTATGCACCAGGGGCTAGAGAACATGACAGAGGAGTACCCTCTCCTGTGTCTCTTCACTCCCATGTTCATGCCTTCTTCAGCACAAGCTGGGTTGTCAAGGGGAAGATTTCTGGGGGAGGTAACACCAAACTGAACCTTAAAGATGAATAAGACTTAGCTTAGAGGAGAAGTGTGGGCAGACCAGAAAGTCTATGCAGAGGAATCAGTAGGAGCAAAGGCTGAGAAGCATAGAACAGCAGGAAGCATGTGGAAAACTACAGAACTACAAGTTTTGATTATAGTGGAGCTCAGGGTGTGAAGCAGAATAAGCCAGAGACAATGCTGGAGGATAGAGTTCAGTTCATGGAGGACTCCTTGTGTTAGCCTAAGAAATCTGGGATTTATTCTGTAAGAAATTGAGAGCCACCATAGGGCTTCAGGCATGAGAGTAGTATGGTCAGATTTGTATTCTGGCAGAAGAATGAAGGGTAGATTGGAGAAGTACAAAAGGAGGCAGGATTAGGTAATATACTGAAAAGCTATTGTCCTAAACTAGGTGTGACCCCAAAGACTTAAATGAAGACAGTAAGGGTGGCTGCATATGATTGTTCAAGTCATTCACTGCACAGGGTGCCTGGCTGAGGCGGCAAATAGGAGCTGAAATTCAGTCTGTGCTCCAATCACTAAGTCTGTGCCCTGGTAAGAGGCTTTATCCTTCTGGAGAAAGAGACACTGTGTTCTAATTCATGCAAAGAAGTCATAAAGGTTAGCATTGGCCTTGAAGGTGGTCATAAGACATCAACATGAATTTGAGAAATATTTAGGAAGAATACAGACAGAACTTTACAAAAATTACTGTTAATATTGAAAAATATAATTGTTATTTTAAAAAAATCTATATTAGGTGGCATTGATCTTTCCTCTTATTGAATTCACATGTATAATTCTGAACTATATAAAAATTAAGTTTGTTTATTTAAAGAAAAACCACAGCAATTGTTATTGTAATAACCATTGTTAGTTTAAACATTTCCCCTACCATGCATGGCACACAATTCCCATCAGCTGGGTTGGGCTATGAAAAATAGAGAATAGGACTTCCTGTGGCTATAATACATTATGGTCTTTAGGCATATTCATTTTCTTTGTTACTTTTGATTTTCACACTAACCTTCTAAGGAAGGCAGAGCAAATTTGCCTTATTCCCTTCTTGTAAATGAAGAAATCTAGGATTAGAAAGGCTGAGTGAGTTGGCATGGTCACACATATAGATACAAGATGAGAATCCAGATTCCCAGGCTCCCAGGCTCCCAGGCCAGTGTTCATTTCTTTACACCAACTGGTCTCCATGACTAACCTTTCAGTTAGGGTTGGAAATCTAGGCCAATGTCTCCAAGAGATGGAAATTCCAAATCCTGCAGCTAGTTAATCTCTCCAAATTGGTAGCTATTTTATAGCCCTGGATCTTTTCCAAGGGACTCACTGTACCAGGAGGGTCCCCTCCAGAGTGGCTTCCCTTTCCTTGGCTATCTTGCCAACATCTGCTTTTCTGTCAAGACTCAACTCAAGCCCCACTTTCTTTGGAAAACCCTCCAGTAACATTTAAAGACTGGCTTTATTTTATTTATGTACTTGTAACATTTTAAAACTTTTCATTTTGAAATACTTTTACATTTACTGAATAATTGTAAAGATAATACAGATAGTTTCTATAAATCCTTCACCCAATTTATCTAATGTCAGCATCTTACAAAATCGTTGTTCATTTGGAATCCTCCAGTTTCTCCACCGATACCTTTTTTCTGTTCCAGGATCCAATCCAGGATCCTAAATAGCATTTAACTGTCATGTCTCCTTTGTCTCCTTCAATCAAAGCCAGTTTGTTGATCTTTCCTTTATTTATCCTTACCTTGACACCTTTGAAGAGTACTGGTCAGGTATTTTTCAGAATTTCATGTTTCTTCACTGTAAAGTTATTACTTTCCCTTTCCATACTCTATTGATTAGAAAGGAGTCAGTAAATCCAGGCCACACTGAAGTGGAGTGAAGTTCCACTTCCTGGAGAGAGGATTATCAAAGAATTCGTGGATGTTTGTTAAAACTATTAAATATTTGAGTGAATGCTTTGAGACTATACAAATATCACATTGCTCCTTAAAATTTTGCCTGTAGCATTTATCACTGTAGTGTTCTCAAAGTGATTTTCTGTTTCTCTCATTCCTCCCACATCTTTAAGTGGAATTTTTCTGTCAGAAAGATGTATCCCTTTTCCCCACGTATATACTCAATCATCTATTTACATCTATTTATGGACTCTTGGGTATTTATTTTATACCTTGGATGATAATCCAATACTGTTATAATGTATTTTCTTATTCAAATCTTCAAGTGTTAGACATAGGGAGTTATTTTAGTTCAGCTTCTGTGTCCTTTTGACGTCACCTGCACCATTTTATTACACTTTCCGGGGAATGTGTCCATCTTGTCCAATGAGATTGCGAAGTCTTTGAAAAAAAGAAATGTTCTCTTATTTATCTTTGTGTCCCCAGTGCTGAACACAGTGTTGAACACATGGTAAGTCCTTGATAAATGCCTGTTGAATAAATTAGAGGAGCAGAGAAATGGGAGTGGAAGATTTATCTCACTAATAAAAGAAGACATCAAAAACATACACTGGGGAAAAGAATCCTTATTCAATAAATGGTACTGGGAAAACTGGATAGCCACATGTAGAAGACTGAAACAGGACCCTCACCTTTCACCTCTCACAAAAATCAACTCACACTGGGTAAAAGACTTGAACCTTAGATGTGAAACTATTAGAATTCTAGAGGAAAACCCTGGAAATACTCTTCTAGACATTGGGTTAGGCAAAGAATTTATGAAGAAGACCCCAAAGGCAATCACAGCAGCAACAAAAATAAATAAATGGGACCTGATCAAACTAAAAAGCTTCTGCACAGCCAATGAAACTGTCAAGAGAGCAAACAGACAACCCACAGAATGGGAGAAAATTTTCGCAAGCTACACATCCGACAAAGGGCCGATAACTAGAATCTATTTCGAACTCAGGAAAATCAGCAAGGAAAAATCAAACAACCCTATCAAAAAGTGGGCAAAGAACATGAGCAGAAACTTTCCAGAAGAAGACAGAATAATGGCCAACAAACATATGAAAAAATGCTTAACATCTCTAATCATCAGGGAAATGCAAATCAAAACCACAATGAAATATCACTTATCTCCAGTGAGAATGGCCTTTATTAACAAGTTCTAAAACAATAAATGTTGGCGTGGATATGGAGAGATAGGAACATCCCTACAGTGCTGGTGGGACTGCAAACTAGTTCAGCCTTCGTGGAAAGCAATATGGAGATACCTTAAAGCAATACAAATGGATCTACCATTTGATCCAGCAATCCCATTACTGGGCATCTACCCAAAAGAACAAAACACACTCTATAAAAAAGACACCTGCACTCGAATGTTTAAAGCAGCACAATTCACAATTGCAAAGATGTGGAAACAACCCAAGTGCCCATCAATACATGAGTGGATTAACAAAATGTGGTATATGTATACCATGGAGTACTATTCAGCTATAAGAAACAACAGTGATATAGCGCCTCTTGTATATTCCTGGATACAGCTGGAACCCATTCTACTAAGTGAAGTATTCAAGAATGGAAAAACAAGCACCACATGTACTCACCATTAAATTGGTATTAACTGATCAACACCTAAGTGGACATATAGGAATAACCTGTATCGGGTGTCAGGCAGGTGGGTGGGTATGGGATGGGTATATACATACATAATGAGTGTGATGCACACCATCTGGGGAATGGACACGCTTGAAGCTCTGACTTGAGGAGGGTGGGCGGGGGGCAAGGGCAATGTACGTACTTAACATTTGTACCCCCATAATATGCTGAAAAAAATAAATAGAAAAAGAAGACATCATCCCTTCAGGTGCACACTACACCATATAAGGTGAAAGAAAACTTGGATCCAAAGTTGTCTGTAATGGATTAATCATTTTCACTGGGATATCGTCTAACACAGCTGTAGATCAATTTTTGAACAGAACTGTTTCAACCAAAGAAAAAGGAGTATTGTTGAATCGTTGATCAGAGATAGAATGTTTGAAATAGTAAAGGTATACCCAGAATCATAGCCTCACAGGTTGGAAATGTGCTTTGTGAAGAACAGTTGGACGTAGTCCATATACAGTCCTTGAACACACTGCCCTCACAAATTACTTCTGACTGGGGAGTCTTCACTGACACCCCAGAGATTCACATCCCATCCAGGATCAGTAGGGTTGTATAGATTATACAATAAGTCTGTTCAGCCAGTAAGAATGTTTGGCTAAGCAATTTAATGCTTTAAGGTAATATTTCCTATATCTCGGGGTTTCTGACATTTGTTTTCAGTTTTGATTTGCATTTGGGAGAAAAAGCCAGCTCATGGCAAAATTCTAGAAAATCCCCCATTCTCATCATTTTTTATCTTTGATAAGGACCATTGATCCAGGTTTCTCAATAGAAAGATTAAAGTTTCTGAAGGCAAAGCTGTATGAAACTTGTCCAGGAATTTCTTGGTTTCTGCCCAAGTTTTCAAAAGCTAGGCAGAGCTGTGCTTAGACTAACCTACAGCTTCCCCAGTTTTGATCGCCTTTGGGGTGGTGTGAAAACCTTTCTAGAACTGTAGCAGAGTGAGCTATGGAATTAGTCAGAATTAAGTTGGAATCTTCTCTACCTCTTATTTGTTGTATGACCTTGAAAAAGTTACCTTTCCAAACCTCAGTTTTTTCATCTGTAAAATGGTGATAATATTATCAACTTCATACATGGTTTTGATGAGATCATAGAGGTAAAGCCCCTAATGGTGTGCTTGGTACATAGTAGGTGCTCAAGAATGACACTTGTCATGAAAGCTCCAAACGCTGACACTCTCCAAGCTCTTCCTCTTGCAATTTCAAGTTCTTTTCTAGTCTACAGTAAATACCTGGTACTGCCCTACTCCATCCCAAATGTGAAAACAATTCACAAGCCTTCTTTCATAAAGCTCCCACACCTGGTGTACAACCTTTTCTTCTAGTTTTTGATCATGTTTATAGCTCTCCTCAAAATGGCTCCAAAAGACGTTTCAAATTATTTCCACTAAAAAACCACTACAAAATCAACCTCTGTATTGTATTTATTGGCCTCTCTTCAAATCATCCTGTGGCTCTCTTGACAATACTCTGTGTTCCCACAGCATGTTCTAGTAAAATGGGATGGAGTCTCTTGTGTTTGTCTCTAGGTAGCCATGTTGCCTTCTAATCAAATGTTACAAGCTTTCTTTCTTCAATAAGAGAAGATATGGACAAAAATTTACACCATATCAGCCAGAATCTCAAGGAAAAAAATACCTATACATGTGAATTTATCATGACCTGAATGTCCTGATTAGAATGCAGTGATTAATTTGGATTGTTGCTTGACTTCTGAGTAGTATGAGTCTAAAAACAAAGAGCTCTAGCGTGCATTTCAGCTTTCTCTGCATCCAGTCCTCTGCCCAGGCAGGCTGATCGAGATGAATATTTGTGCATAAGCCTTTAGGTCAGACTTTGACTACCACAGCACAGAACATCCTATAAGCTGATAATAAATAATAAAAACATATCATAAGCAGCTTTAAAAATTATATAGCCTGACCTCATGCAGTGCAAGATATATAACTCCCATAATCAGGACCTAATTGGCCATTTTTAGGACACAGTTCCCTGCCATAAATCTCCCGCTTCTCGGACTGTGATTTGATCTGTGCAGATGAGAAGAAATTCGGTAAGTGGGCAGGATATGTGTCTCTAAATATCTGAGGAGAAACCATAAAAGGAAGAGCTGAAAATTATTCAGTGTGGTCAGTGGGGCAAGAAAGAGATTACAGAGCTTAAATTATGTTTTTCCAAGAGTCAGTCTAACTGCATTATTAAGGAAAATAGCATGCAACAAAAGGTGAAAGAGAGGGCATTTTAAAGACTCGTCATTAAAATAATTTTTCACTACCTTATATTTGTAGGCAAGTTAGTCAGTGATAGAATGCTACAAACTTCTTTATAGAATGAGTCTCCAGAATACGGGGACAAGGTCAGGCAGTGTCATTCTGATTGGGATAATAAGAATTGAAAAGGAAATAGATGAGGTTAGCCATCTGTGGAAATCTTTTCAGAAGCAACCAACCCTAAGAGATGACTTGAAAATGTGTTGCTAATGAAATGAAGACAAGTCCCTAAAATTTCCTCTGGAAGATGCCAATCAAAATGTCATGTATTTAGAATTTACTATGATCTCAGAATTGTTCAATATAAGAGTTGGGATCCTACCCTTACTTGCTGGGTGACCTTGTGGAAGATTTTTTACTTCTCTGAGACTCCGTTTCTTCATTTGCAAGATGGTAAAGGCTTATATACACTGGATAGAATTGCTGTATAATATGAAAAAACTAATTAAAAAGTCCTTTGAAAATGGTAATAACCCTAGAGTATTAGTTTGGTGATGATGATAAAAGTGACAAAAAATGCAAATGGTCATGGGCTGTGGACAAAGGAGAATTGTAGTATATGTTCCTCTTAACTATGATTGTGACTAGCTTCCCCTGCTTGATTTAGGGATATTTTAGGATGCTACTATCCCCTAGATACCTCCTTTAACCCTCCCAGCCATAATTACTACTGATTTGTCATCCAAAGTTCCCATTCATCTGAGTCATTCCTTCCACCTGAAGACAAGTACTCTCTTCTTCCCTTGCCAAGCCCTTCCCTTTTATAATTTAAAGCACCTCCTACTTCTCCTTGTAACCAGTCCTACGTAACCAAAGGGGGAGAAATCATGGGGTACTATTCCATCTAACATCTTTCTTTTTTTTCTATCATTTTTTTTTTGCTTATCACCCCCCCAAATACATATTCATGTAAAACTAATCAAGTAAAAGATATGTGCCTCTGACTAGATCAATAACCTCAGACTTTGATCTAAAGCCTCCTTTGGGTAGGGACCATATTGGTTCATTTGTTTTGTTTTAGGTCTGTTGTAGAATCTCACCAAGCATTCCTAAATATTTTGGGGCTGATGTTGCTACAGTCCTAGGAGACTACCAAGTCTCTATTTGACCTGATATTTTATCATGTGATTCTGCAATTGATTTGAAGTATATGCATATCTTCTACTCATGCTTCCACTCCTACCAGCTCTTCTGTAACTCCTGCTCTAGTACTCCTGACTGGTCAAGATTCTGTTTTATTATACATTGGTAATGAATTGTTAATAAATATAATTTATTTTGATTGCTTTGGAAAACACTTGAGACAATGTTCTGCACTGGGAAGAATATTACTCCACAGAGTCAGGACTAGGTTCAAGTTGTCAAGCTACCACTAACTAGCTATGTGACCTTGAACAAATCATTTTATTTATTGAACTTCAATTTCCTTTTCTGTAAAATCAGGATGATCGCTGCTTCTCTGCCTGTCTCACAGAGCCATTGCAAGGATATCACAGCATCCTGCACTTGTGTCTCTCATGGTGTTTATTACATTGCAATTTAATTGTTTGCCTATGTATCTGCCTCTGTAACCCCAGAACCTAGCAGAAACCCAGGCACATAGGAGATGCTTAATGATTTTGTTGAGAGAATAAGTGCATGAATGAATACGGTAATGATTGTGAAAGTGTTTTGCAAATATAAAAACTTATTTGATATTATTTCAAAATGTCCTAATGAGGCAAATACTGTAAGCATTTGCATACCCATTTTACAAATGGAGTAACAGACTCACAGGGGTAAAGTATGTTGCCCAGTGTGATGAAATGAGTTGGTGATGGAGAAAGTAGGAGCCTCCAGTCTTTTGACTCCCAGTCAAGCTAATTCTCTACTGTAATACACTGTCTCTAGTTTTATTATCAATATTATCAATCTTACTGGTTGGAGACATTAGATATTTTATCCTGGACCATATGGAATACAGTCGTGGTAGTGCCAAATTTGGCCTGGACCTAAGCTTTTCATAAACATTACAGAGTGTAAAAAGTAGCTGGTAATACATAAGTCCTGTCATGTAGCTTTTTTATCAGTTTGATTCTAAAGTAGTCCATTAGGCCAGTAAAGTCAGTGCAAAAGGGCACAACTTCTGAATAAGGTCCAGCCCAGTAAGAAACTGATACTAAAGAACTGAATTTAAAAATATTTGCAGGAGTAACTATAATTTGCAGATAATCAGACAATTGACAGGAAGCCAGGCTCTTCTAAAGCACTCTAAACCACTTTCTTCTCAGAAAACTAAGTAACTTGCCTTTACCTTATCAGGAAACTGTTACCCTAGGATTCTTTGCAGCTAGAATAAATGCTAAAGGAGCAATAATCACCTTTATGAAACAAGTGTAGGACAGATTTCAGGAGCCCTGCAATTGCAATGTCGTGTCTCAATCAATTACATTGAAAAAGCAGCAGCTGCGGAGGCATTGTTACCATAGAAACACATTAAGCATAGCTTATAGAAGTGGACAACACGACCTAAGCATACCACACACTTCTATGTGAAGATAGTATAGAACTCATGCCACACACAAACATCCATTTTAATACACAGAGCGCAGTCTCCAAAATCTCCCCTGAGGTTCCCTTATAGGACTGTATTATAGCAAGTACACTCAGTTATCAAACCTAGATGAGCTTCAAGAAAACTCTATGTTGGACACAGTTTCATGCTTTCTGTTCCACTATCATACTCCTGCCCTAAACAGGACCTCATCTCTTCTCATCTGGGGTATTGCAATAACCTCTTAGGTGGTCCTTTGTTCTATTTTTGGACCATCTACAATACTTCCTTTATGTTGTTCCCAGAGTGATCTTTCTAAAATTTAAATATTTGGTCATGTTATTATCCTATGAAAACCATTTCTTGTGGTTCTCCATAACCTCAGTTGTATTTCCAAAAATGTATTCTGTGGTCCCATTGTTAAATAAGTTGGAGAGGTACTTCTTGAAATATTCCCACTCTTGGCCATTCACCCTGCATAGGAGTGTATTGAGAACTCTGAGAAAAGTATCATAGGAAATGTTTGACTTGTTTAAGCCCGGTGCTTCCATATGTATTAGACCACAGAACCTTTTTTTTGGTATTAATTCTATAAACATTGATATACTAATTTACAAATCTCTTCAGTGTCTAAGCCATGTATCACTTTCTGAAAAATGGTTAGGTAAAATGTCAGTAAATAAACAATTCCTTAGATCCCTATTCTTTTTTGGTTACAAATAACTAGAAAACCTTAAGATTTTTGTTTTGTTTTGTTTTTAGCTCGTTGGCTTGAACTCTTTTTTATTAATTAATAAACTATTTTACAGAGCAAAATTAAGCAGAAAATACAGAGTTCCCATATAACCCTATCTTCACATATTGACAAATTTCCCCTCTGTCCACATCCCTTACCACAGTGGTACATTTGTTACAATCAATGAACCTACACTGACACATTATTATCATCCAAAGTCCATAGTTTACATTAAGGTTCACTCTTGGGAAAATCTTAAGTTTTCACTATGAATTAAAGTTCCTTTTCAATTTCTAACCTCTACTGGGATTATATTTCTGTTTAAAATAAGGTTATTTTTAAGGATCAGCTTTTAACCACTCAATAAAGGTCTTTGATAAAGAATCTTACCATACCATGAACTTGGTTATACATCAACAAATTAGGGAATTAGTTGTTCTCACTAACATTTTTCACAGAGCTGAAGGCTAATTCTTTCCTATCATCAAGGGATGACACCAAGGTACAGCACACAAACAGAAGAGATGTATGCTGAAATTTGAAGGGTTAATAAAAGTTCGCCAAATTAAAAAGTGAAGGAATGACGCCTGCTATCGACTGAATTGTGTCCCCTCAAAATTCATATGTTGAAGTTCTAACCCCCATGTGACTGTATTTGGATAAAAGGCCTTTAAGGAAGTTATTAAAAATTAAACGATGTAATAAGGATGGGAACCTATCCATTAGAACTAGTGCCCTTATAAGAAGAGGAGGAGACACCTCATATCTCACCCCTTTCCCTTGTTTAAGTGTTTAATGATCCCTATTTTTGCTTTCTATTTAATGCCCTCGTGAGTTCACATATATTTTTTAATCTGTCTGGAACCCACATATGAGGTCACAGAGAGAAGGCAACCATCTACAAGCCAGGAAGATGGCTCTTACTCGAACAGAACTGTGCTGGTACTCTGATCTGGGACTTCCAGCCTCCAAACCTAAAAAAGTAAATTTCTGTCATTTAAGCTCGCCATCTATGTTATTTTGTTATAGCAGCCTGAATAAAGACAGAATCCAAGCAGAGAGAATAGCCTATATAAAGGTAAAGCCTCAGAGGAAAAGAGTTTGCAAAGAGTAGGAGGTGATGAAGCCAGATTGCAAATGCCCTTTATGTCATTCTAAGGGTTTTCAAAAACACTAAGCCAAAAGGATTAAGTTCAGTGTGTTCTTTCCAGCAGTAGTCATGGTGTTTGAGGAAAAATTTACAAGAAAAAGAGAAACAAGTCAGGAAATAAGGCTGGAACCAGTGAAGGCTCCAGAAACTGATAAGAAAACTACAAGATTGATAAAGGATGACCTGATTTTCAGGAGTGGAAACTTTGATGTTCACCTCATCTCTTAACTGAATTATCACAATAGCTTCATAACTTTTCTTTGAACATCTAGGCTTATCCCCTTCCAAGCCTGAAACCCCATTTTTTTCTATTGCAGCCAGAATCATAGACCATCGGTTCTCAAAATTTAGTGTGCGTTGGACTTGCCTGGAGGGCTGGTCAAAATGCAGATTGCTAGGCCCCACCCCAAGGTTGGGGTGGGACCTGAGAATTGGCACTTCTACCAGCTCTTATGTGATGTTTTTGCTGCCAGTCCTTAGACCATACTTTGGGGACCACTGATATGAAAATAAATCTGATCAGTCTCATGCTAAAAATTCCTCAATATTTCCTTAGCGCCTCAGGATAAAATTCTTAATCTGGCTAACATGGTGCTAGATTAACTGGCCCTTGCTCTCTTTTTTTGGCCTCAAATCTCACCCCTTTCCCTTGTTTAAGTGTTTAATGATCCCTATTCTTGCTTTCTATTTAATGCCCTCATGAGTTCACATATATTTTTTAATCAGTCTGGAACCCACAATGGACTCCTTTTTCCATCAAATTAATTTCTATTTATCTTTAAAAACTAAACGTACCTATAATTTACACAAATCTTCCTTTTAATAAGTAATCTGAAAAAGATACCCTTTATATGGGTTGATAAAGCATCTTGTACTAACATTCATTGTTGTATTTACCACCTGGTATTATAAGTATTTATTTACAACTTTGTTTTCTCCCCTAGAACATGAACATGTTGAAGCACAGGATCTGGTATTGCATTTCATTTATTTAGCTGTTTTCTCAGTGCCTAGCACAGTGCCTGCACTTAGGGGAAGCTCGATTGGAGTCGAATGAATAAGAAAATAAATGGGTACATGGGCTCTAGCTTTGGTAAAGACCACAAGCCACTGCTCCAATTTATCTCTTTAACATACTGTGAGTTAAGTACTATTAGAACACCCATTGTATGGATGAGGAAACTGAGGCTCAGAAGTTAAGCAATCTGCCCACAGTCACACAACTAGTGAGTGGCGAGCCATGGCTAGAACCCATGTATGTCTGACCCCAAAACTTGTTGGCTTTATTTGTTCATTTATTTATCTGGGATTTTTGTTGTTGTTGTTGTTGACAGGGTCTTGCTCTCTCTGATCATAGCTTAAGCTGGTCTCACTATATTGTCAATGCTGGTCTTGAACCCTTGGCCTCAAGTGATCCTACCACTTCGGCCTCTCAAGTAGCTAGGATTACCATTGCAAATCACTGTGCCTGGCTAAGTCTTGTTTCCTAAACCACTATCCTATCCTGTTTAAATAACTGGCTACATAAAAACCAAACATCCTGTGAGCTGTATATATTTTCACACATGTAGGAAGTAGAAAAATGCTATTGCCAGAAGCCATATCTGAGATGCCCCTTTACTGCTAACTGGCCCTTGCAACAGGCCTGAGAAAGGCTTCTTCCCTCTATCCCTTAGTGTAGAGTTTGGGAAATGTGTAGTCATTCATAAGACTTCACAGAAAAGCAAGAGGAAGAGACCCAGCTTAAGCCTGTAGACGTCAAAATCCAAGACACACACACACACACACACACACAGACACACATACATGAGGGGAGAAGTAGGGTTGGGCAGAAAGATAAGTTGAACAATGATTCAGGTCTAGTGAAGCCTTAGCCAACCCTATGGGGAGGTCTGGGATGAATATTACCTGACAGAGGTGTCTCCAGTTAGCTTAAGATGTCCAGGCTCTTATATTCTCATCTTGCTATTGCATTACAGCCACCAAAGACATGAATAATCATGAACCAGGTGGCTCAACTGAAGCAGGTCTAGAAGGAGTTGTCAGTTAGAAGCAGTCTACCTATTGCATGCCCCACAGCTGGGCAGCAAATTCTTCTTTGCAGGGGGATTCAAGTTGGGCATTTCTGTGTGCCCCACAGTCCACCTCTTCTGCCACTGGGACCCATTTCATATGAGTGAGGAAGCAGTTCCCCCAACCTTTTGGTGGATGTCTTTTCTTGAGGAGAAACTCAAAAAAGAAAGGTAAGGCAGCCAACTACAGCACCTGCCACTGGAGTTAGTCTCAGGTTTGCAAATGATACTCATTCTTTTTCCTCCACTATCCAATATAGATTCCCCTCATCCTCAGCTACCAAACCTGCTGGTCTTTGTGGCTTCTCTGGTGGTCTGACCTTGACTCTCATCCCTGAGTGATCTAAGCCCCTGGTCACCATATCTTTCTCAGGCTGCACTGCTGAACTTGTCTAGTCATAGATACAATGGAGCAAGGGGGTACCAAGAGATTCCTAAGTTGATCACCTGGGTTTCATAAGTATTACCCTGTTACCACAATGTCTAACAACAACTCTTACCTCTTCCTGCTGATTAATCAATGACTCCTGCCAAGATCGTGACTCTTTTTCTCTCTTGTAGTCCAAGGACACAAAGATATCAAGTGCTCTAGTGGCAGTCATCACTTGTAATTCAATGTTACTCTTTGGGTATCTCCTGGTAAAAGTGTGCCACTTTTAGTGACAAGGACCTCTATTCTAACATTGCACAGTTCCAAGTACAGGAAGCACAAAATTTCCTATTAGGCGATAGGGAGTAATAACAAATGAGGCCATTCATGCTTTCATTCATTGGTTCTCAGATTACATATTTATCCTACTGGGCCATACAACGCCATAGATAAATCTTTGACTTAATTCATACAATGTATCCTAGAAAAGGGAACCCCATTCTCACATAGAATTGCCTTCAAGCTGGCACTTCACCTGTGCCTTCAGCAGGCCTTATTGACACTCTATCACTGTGGTCCTAAACCCTTGGGCTGTGGCCCTCTACTGGTCCATGGCCTGTTAGGAAATGGGCCACACATGACCACTTGAGCTCCACACATCACCCCCTGCCCTGTCCTATGGCACACTACCCTTATCCCCCTGGTCCGTGGAAAAATTGTCTTCCTTGAAACTGGTCCCTGGTGCCAAAAAGATTGGGGACCACTGCTAAGACTGGCTGGCAACTTCTGGGTAGCATAATACCTGAAATAGCCAGTGGAACCTGTAGTTTGGGGCCAACTCCCCTAATCCCTTTCTTGCAAATTGGGTTCCTTTGTCTGATGAGATGCTATGTGGGATTCCATTTTGATGGATCCCTTTATAAGCCTTCAGATAGTGGTGCTGGCAGAGGCTTTACAGGCAAGAAAGGTAAACTCATGCCTGGAATACCTATCTATTTCTGAGAATAAACCACTGGCCCTTCAAAGATAGAAGGGCCCAACTTTCTACCCTATGGTCATTATGTATCCTCAAAGAGTGGTTCCATATTGGGAGCTCAATATTGGCCTCTATTGCTGACCAGTTGAAGATTTGACACCAGCAGAAGCTAGATCAGTCTTGTTGGATGGGAACCCATGCAATTGGGTCCAAATGTACCCCAGTTTTTGCCTCCATGTATCCACTATGCCAGTTCTAGGGTAGCCAATGTCAAAAGCTAGCTAATGTCAACTCGCTAAATCATTCTATTTGGTTAAGTGCCTCTGCCATGGCAGATGCTCTCTGGTGAGAGGTAAAATGTGAAATGAAGATCTTCCATGTTGTAGCCACTCAAATATGTCCATCCACATGGCTGTAATCCAGAATTCTATCTGCCAGACTTTTTCAGTATTTATTTTTCAGACCCCTACCAGCCAGACAAGCCATTTGCCATTGCTCATGCATGTGTATATATATTATAAACTGTAGCCACTATTCCTTCCACAAAAGACAGAAAATCTAGTGCACTGCCTGAAAATCTACCCATTGGAAGAATTGTCCATTGCTATTTTTTTTCCTGGCCAGCCCTGAGTGATATTGTATTGCAGCTGCCATCCATTTTTGGTTTGCACTTATCTAAAAGGTAAGTTATGTTTTAAAACATCTTGGGCTTTTTCAAAATTCCAGCATCAGCTAGTTGATCATGTGGGATCCCTGATGTGGCCATAGGCATGGCTGAGGGGGTATGATGGTTTAAATGTAGATGTTGCTGGGGTCTGGGCTATTGGTTTATGTAGTTTGCAGGTACCCTGTGGTCCTGCTTGCACTTCATCTCAAATGTAGCACTTCTACCTTATCATGGGTTGTTTCTGTGCCCACAAAACCTTATGATTGATGGGTCTGAAAGAACAAACTCATAGTGGGAAATTCTGGATGCATAATCACTTAATGTCCCAGAGTCCAGAAACTCTATCTTTACCAGTGCCCGGTATATAACCAAGAGTTGTTTTTCTTTTTTTGTTTCTTTTAAAAGGTTTTTCATTCCCCACTGCATGTGGTATGGTTTTGCTCCAGGACTCCAGGGAGGGGTGGTTATGTTGTCTTTCACTAAGGCTTTCTACAAACTTCTCATAACATCATTTCCCTCACTAATATCTCCAAAATCATAGGATCTGCAGTCATATGGCTCAAGAAGTTACAGAGATCTTTCTTGCTCTATGCCCCACTCGAGCTGATAGCTTTTCTTTTCAGTTTGTATATGGCTTGTAACAGTATTCCAAGATATGAAGTATGCTCCCTGTAGAACTTAAAGAGGCCCACCAGGCACACTGTTTTTTGTGAAACGGTAGCAAGTGCAACAATATGACTTTTCCTTCAGGGAGATCTCAGCACACTTCTGAAAACTGGCCCACTAAAAACTATACTGATATGGCAGACTCCAGAATCTTTTAGTATTTATCTTCCACCTCTTAGAGTATACTGTATAAGTCTTAAAAAATTCTCCATAATGCTAACTATTTCTTGCTGATATGGTCCATTAGTATGAAATCAATGAATCTGAGATTATTATTAGTCTCCTCTAACAAGCATATCATATCTGGCATCATGGCTGAGGTTTAAGCAGCTTGGGTTTGTGGTAGTATATGGTCACCATCTAGTGTCTACCTTATTTCTGCAGGGGCCATATTGGTGAAATAAATAGAGATATGATGGGAACTAGCACCTCTGCATCCTTAAGATATTTAATGGTGGTAAATTTCGGCTACCCACAGAATGCAATACTGGTTTGGATGTACTGTCTTTATCTGGGGAGGCGGGGGAGACAGCTCTTATCTTGTAGACCAAGGACCCAAGTGTGTGGGTTATTCAACCTGCCAGTCCTATTGTACATTTGGGACCAGGGAAATGACCATTAGGTGGGTTCATGGACCCTGTAGGCCCACAGTAAGCCAAATCTTGGCGAAATCTTTGTTTATTATTTGGCTTCCTAACAGAAAAGTCATTATTTTTGCTTATATCTTATTTTCTAGAACTGAGTCATATAACCACTTCTAGTTGCAAGAAAAGCTGGAATGGTGAGTATTTCAATACTATGAATAGTTAGGCAAATTAATAACCCAAATATAATATGAGTTCTGTAAGTAAGGAAGAAGTGGAAAATATATGCTGAGTAGGTACATAGCTTGTCTGCAACAGCAATGCCTTTTGGATCCAAGAAGTTTTTTTGTTTTTTTTTGATATGCCACATTCGTTTAATACTTGAGGCTTATATAACAAGTTCAGAAGAATTACAGCAATGTTCAATATTATTTCATTTAAGGTAGTATTTAAAAAACACTCGAGTCTCCTAGCTTCAGTGAAGCCATATCCTCAAAATCAGTGCCCATGTAGCTCTGAACAATATCTCCTGTCTTCAGCTTTTCAGTATTCCAGAATTACATTTTCCCCAAATTAATGTGAATAGTTAAGAATGTTTTCTGTTTTGTGCTGTCTATAAGGGAAAGAGAGAAAGCCAATTTTTCATTAGTCTAGGGTTATGTGCTTCCTGCATTTGGTGGTAAAATCACCCCTTATGAAGTGATGATGATCATAACTTGTAATTACATCATAACTAATTTGCCTAATATTCTTATATGAAAATATAAATTTTTCAAATATATGAAACACCAGAAATTAACCCTGAAGAATAAAAAGAAGATGATGCAGACCTTCACCAAATTGTCTTACTGTCAGATAATACACAAATGCCTGAGTCCAAAAAAACCATAGTAAAATGTTTTTTACTTTTGGTTTAACTGTATGTTTCAAATCATTTGAAGTTCACAGAATAAAATTTGTCTCTTCTACACTATTTAACTCATGCCAAGTTACGTAATGGACAGGAGTTCTTTATTCTGCTCTTTCAGATTACCCAATTTAACCAACCCTTTATATTGGAAGGAAATCTCTTCCTTTTAAAGTCACTGTCTCATTTCTCTCTCATGTGACCACTTAGATCCACCAATTCTTTTTCTTGCCCTATGAAAAAAGTTATCAAGCATTGTGATCCTTGGATCCCTGATGGATTGCTTGGCATATTAGACAAAAGGGATTATTACATTCTGAGGGATAAATAGCAAAGGGTGAAAGAAGTTGTTACCTTTGCATTCAGGCTGGAGTATCTAAAGAGCAATCAGATATTTTACACTGCAAAGATCAAACTGCTCTTAGCACTTTTACTCTGCATTATTTAGCTAAAATAATCTGTAATTCTTTTTTAGCATGGAGTTGCAGGACCAAAGAAAAACTTTAGTCATTCTGGCCTAGTTATCCTTTGTAATCCAAGAAGAAAAGCAGGAATAAAGAAGAAATATGCATCCCTACACATATATATCACTCCTTGTGTCAAATTGATTTTTGAAATTTGAGGAGTATAATGAACTCCAGATGTATATAGTTAAATTATAGCACACCTGCACCATGTAGTCAAAATCATCTCTTACATCTAAATGCCACTTTAAAGTTACTAAAGACCTGCTGTTATCCATTACTCCATTAATCATTTGATTTCCCTTGATTTCCTATGAAGGCACCTGAGTATGATAGTCATTAGTACTTATCACAAATATATTCAAGCTCTCCAGTTCTTGGCACATGCAAAGATTGACTTCCCTGCCTACTTCAAGTTAGGTGTAGTCATATGACTTTCTTTGGCTAGTGAAAGGTGAGCAGATCTGTCATTTCACAGTGGAAGCATTTAGAGCCAGTCCATGCTTAACAACATTTTCTAACCCTCTGTTAGAGTAACAAGTGATGTCTAAGCCTGGGTGCCAGAGGGATAATGATAATTCAGAGCAAAGTCCCCAGGCTACCCAGAATGAACACTTACTGTGAATGAAAAATAAACCATTGCCTGCTTTGTCAAAGACCAGGTGGCAATACGAGGATGGTTTTATATCTGGGTTCCTGTTCTGATGCATTGGTCTATGTCTCTGTTCTTGTGCCATTAACATGCTGTTTTGGTTACTATAGCCTAGTGATATAGCTTGAAGTCTGGTAAATTGATGCCTCCCAATTTGTTCTTTTTGCTTAAGGTTTATTTGGCTATATGAGAAGTTTCTGATTCCATATGAAGCATAGAATTATTTTTCTAGAACTGTGAAAAATGACACTGATATTTTAATGGGAATTGCATTGAACCCGTAGATCACTTTGGGTAATATAGACATTTTAACAATGTTGATTCTGCCAATCCAATATCATGATATGTTTTTCCATCTGTTTATGTCCTCTGCTATTTCCTTCTTCAGTGTTTTGTAGTTCTCCCTGAAGAGGTCTTTCACCTCCTTAGTTAAATATATTCCTAGGTATTTTATTTTCTTTGTTGCAATTGTGAAAGGTATTGAGTCTTTAATTTGGTACTCAGCTTGACTGTTGTTGGTGTATATGAATGCTACTGATTTGTGTACATTGATTTTGTAACCTGAGACTTTGCTGAATTTGTTTATCAATTCCTGTAGTCTCCTGGCAGAAAACAGCAAGAGTTTGACCTCTTCTGACCCCATTTGGATGCCCTTGATTTCCTTCTCTTGTCTGATTGCTCTGGCTAGGACTTCCAGTACTATGTTAAATAGAAGTGCCGATAGTAAGCAACCTTGTTTGTTTCCAGTTCTAAGTGGGAATGTTTTCAATTTTTCCTAATTCAGCATGATGTTCACTGTGGGTTTGTCATATATGGTTTGTATCTAGGGTAAGTCCCATTTATGCCTATATTGTTAAGCGTTCTTATCATAAAAGGGTGCTGAATTTTGTCGAATGCTTTTTATGCATCTATGGAGAGGATCATGTAGACTTTTTTTTTTTTTGCTTCTATTTATGTGGTGAATTACATTTATGGATTTGCATATGTTGAACCATCCTTGCATCTCTGAGATGAAGCTCACCTGGTCATGGTGTATTTTTTTTTCATGTGCAGCTGAATTCAGTTTGCTAGGATTTTATTGAAAATATTTGCATTTATATTCTTAAGGGATATTGGTCTGTAGTTTTCTTTTTTTGTTGAGTCCTTTTCCTGGCTTTGGTGTCAAGGTGATATTGGATTTATAAAATATGTTGGGGAGGATTCTTTCCTTCTCAGTGCTATTGAATAATTTCTGTAGGATAGGTACCAGTTCTTCTTTGAAACTCTGGTAAAATTCAGATGTGAAACCATCTAGTCTGGGCCCTTTCTTGTTCGAAATTTTTTTTTATATCATCATATAATGGGGGTACAAATATTGTTAGGGTTACATACATTGCCCCTACCACTCCTCCCCCCCACCACATGCCAGAGCTTCAAGCGAGTCCAATCCCCAGGTGGCGTGCACGGCACACATTATGTAACTCTACACTTCCTCCCCCCTCCCGCCTGCCCTCCATCCGACAAAAGATTTTTTTTTTTTACACTTTGGATACATTGTATAACTTTGCCTCTCCCTAAGAAGGGTTAGAGGTATGCTCTTCCCCCCCACAATGCTCTCCACATCCCTATGATGTGGGTCTTGCCCCTCCTCCCGAAATACTGGTGTACACTACCACCATTTGAGCACCATAGTTTTAAACAGTCAGTTTTTTTTACCTAATATTTGTCGGTTCAGGAATTTTATTTCTTCCTGATTGAGCCTAGGGAGGCTGGGTATTTCTAAGAATTTGTTCATTTCCCCCACATTTTCAAGTTTGTGTGCACAGAGACTTTTATAGTATATAGAGATGATATTTGGTATTTCTGCGGTATCAGTTTTGTTTTTTACTTTGTCATTCCTGTTTGAGCTTAACATAAACTGGGGGAAAGGATCCCTATTCAATAATTGGTGTTGGGAAAATTGGATAGGTACATGCAGAAGACTGAAACAGTATCTGCACCTTTCACCACTCAGAAATATTAACTGACGATGGATAACAGACATAAACCTAAGGCATGAAACCATAAGAATTCTAGAAGAAAATATTGGAAAAACTCTTATAGACATCAGCCTAGGAAAAGAATTTATGAAGAAGAGCCCAAAAACAATCACAGCAGAACAAAAATTAATAAATGGGACCTACTCAAATGAAAAAGTTTCTGCACAGCCGAGGAAACAATCACTAGAGTGAATAGACAACCTACAGAATGGGAGAAAATATTTGCTATCTGTACATCCGATAAAGGGCTGATAACCAGAATCTATAAAGAACTCAAGAAAATCAGCAAGAAAAAAATCCAAACAACCACATTAAAAGGTGGGCAAAAGACACAAACAGAAACTTTTCAAAGGAAGATAGACTAATGGTCAACAGACATATGAAAAAATGTTCAACATCTCTAATTATTAGGAAAATGCAAATCAAAACCAAAATGAGTTGTCACTTAACTCCAGTGAAAATGGCTTTTATCAAAAAGTCCCAAAACAACAGATGCTGGCATGGATGTGGAGATATAGGAACACTCATACACTACTGGTGGGACTGAAAACTAGTACAACCTCTGTGGAAAGTAGTATGGAGATACCTCAAAGAACTAAAAATAGACCTACCATTTGATCCAGCAATCCCACTATTGGGTATTTACCCAGAAAAAAGAGACATGTTATAAAAAAGACATCTTCACTCGAATGTTTATATCAGCACAATTCACAATGGCAAAGATGTGGAAACAATCCAAGTGCCCATCAATCCATGAGTGGATTAATAAAATGTGGTATATGTATACCATGCAGTACTACCCAGCCATAAAATATAATGGTGAACTCATACCTCTGGTATTAACCTGGATGGAACTGGAAACCATTTTTCCAAGTGAAGTATCACAAGAATGGAAGAAGAAACAGCACATGTACTCCTCACCATTAAATTGGAACCATTTGACCAACACTTACGTGGACATATGGAAATAACACTTATCGGAAATCAAGAAGGTGGGAGGGGGAAGAAAGGGATGGTTAAATGCACACCAAATGGGTACAGTGTATACTATCTGGGGGGTGGGCATATTTGTAACTTTGACTGAAATGGTACAAAAACAATTTATGTAACCAAAATGCTTTCACCCCATAACATTCTGAAATAAAATTTAAAAAAATAAAAAAGTTAAGTAACCACTAATGTGCATGTTTTATATAAAACTTACTAGTAAAAAAGATTATTTTTAGCATGCAAAAAAGAAAAACAAACCCCTATTGTTTAAATCACTAAGATTTTGGAGTTGTTCATTACAGCAGCAATAACTTTGCTTATCCTGCCTAATACATGAAGCATGGTAAGATTGAAGTGGTTTTAACCTTAGCAAGAGATTGTTTGCAAGGAATGGCAACCCATTCAAGCTAGCTTGAGAAAGTAGACTCTAAGAGTATAATATAAAACTCCAGTGTACAGAACATAATAAAGCCTGTGGAACGAGATGCAGACACATATTAGATAATTTCTTTCTTCTCCTTATTTCCTTTCTTTTCTCTCTCTCTTTCCTCTGTCTCTGTCTCTCTGTCTCTCTCCCCCTTTCTCTCTCTCTCCCTCTCACACACACACATACACAAATCACATGTTTTCCTTAACACCCCTGCTTTGTTTTTTTCTGCTCACTTACTCATTTGCATATGGTTCAGCATGCCTTCCCCCAGCAAATGGCAGCCTTGGGCCCCAGGTCTACACTATGAAATTCCCAGAAAAGAGAAGCTAATTATCTAAATTTGAATCAAGTGTCCATCCCTGGATCATTCAGCTGTGACCAGAGGCACAGAGCCATCTGGAAAGTAAACTACCCACTTTGTGCAATAGACAAGGCACATTCTCCAAGAAGAGAGAATAGGAAGAGGGAAATGATAGGCATTTTTAGTCCACCAGTCAAAACTAGTAGACTACAGAGCCAGAAACAGAACTCAAGTGTTCTGACTTCTAAGTCAGGGTCTTTAGACCACTTGCTGCAGCTTCAAACTCTTGTATTTGGAAGAAATGATTGCACCTAAACTCTATCTTAACCCATGTACTGACACTACTTTTTATAACAGGACTCTACTCTCCTTTTTATTTTAAAAAAGGCACATACAATGACTCAAAAATAGACTGGTATCTCACAAAAGACATTCAGTTTTCATAGGACAACAAGTCAAAACCTCTTTGGATTTATAGCTGTAGAATATTTGTTGTGTTTCATTCTCTTTTCTTCTTTCAATGTTTCTGTATTGAATGATATGTCTTTATCCTTAATCTATCTAAAAATAAAATAGATATATTTTTCTATCCAGATATTTTTGACTCAATTCATATTTTCCCTAAGTTAATATCAACTCTTTAACTGTTAGTGTTCCTTAAAGAACTCATAACAGCCACGAACACCAACTTAGTAACTTGTGTTTCCCCCAACTTAATAAATATATTACTTTTTTATCTCCTGTGATGTTACTCTCACTATATGCATAGTGTTCATATGTTTGACATTCAAAACTCAGTATTCTCTGAAAAATTTTTGCACAATTTGGATAAACTACCACACATTAAATGAGCATTGGTAACTTGGTCATGATTCTCTGAATAGAAATGCCAGGCTTCTCCTAGGATTAGTTTATCCATGAGAGAGATGTTAATTCTGTTTTCTATAAGAAAGTAAGAGATTTATCTTGTTTTCATTCTTCTCCACCTTGCCTATCATATATATTTCCATTTCTGAGTATGGTATGGCATAAAATACTTTTATCACATGTTCTCCTTAGCAACCAAGACTTTTGTTATGTTTTTTAAATCCATAACTTAAGGTATCCAGATAAATGCTCAGCCTAAAGCTTCTTTTGGAGGCAGCATGGTATAACAAAGAGCTCAATCTAGGATTGAGAAACCTGGATTCTAGTCCTATCTTTGTTCCTTTATTAATAGTAGCCAACCCTCTACAATTCATGTACACTCTGAGTTCCCATTTCTTCATCTGGAAAAAATCTGTTATAATGCTGTTTTATCCATCCCTCAGGCTCACTGAAGGCTAAAAGGAGATATATATGAGAATTATTTTAGAAATTGAGAAACAATATGCAAATGTAACATGCCACTAACATTATTTTCTATAACAGTCTATCTCTTAACAAACTCTTCAAAATCAACATTCAAAGAGAAAATTTAAGAATAATCTTGAATGGAAGATAAGTGATCTTTGACTTAGCAATATATGAGTCATAATGATTCACATATGTAGTTTGCCACAGTTATCCCAACTATTGCTGTCAATGTAAAAACAACTGGAACTTTCAGACAAGCTCTAGGTTCCTAAATGGAAATTAAGAAGAAGCTAGCTATTTCATAAATAAATCACTTTGAGACCCAAAGACAGATTCATAGCCATACCCTGTAGTAGCTGCCCAAATTCTATATTCATAACTCCCTTCAAAATTTTCACTGTAAGAAATCCTACCAATTATAAACTCTATTGCATCAATATGTATTGTCTTTGAAAATGTAAGTACCTCCTCTTAACTACTTCTCTGTAAAAATGAAGGTTTTGGTTGTGATAAGGAGATAATTATTTTTGCGGTCTGTAATACTTTGTCAGAGTGTACATCTGGGTGACTTTTCCTGTTAGGAGGCTAGGTGTTGGGCTCAAAACCTGAGGAATATAAGGAAAGGTATGGGAGGATCATAAAAATAACCTTCATCTATTGGAATTCAAAAAGCCCCTAATGATAGCCCTGCAACCTGAGATGGAATAAACACTCTCTCTCCATTTTCCCCTCCTTCTCCTTCTTCTTCTTTCAACACATGAGCTTTGTGTTAGGACGACAAAGATTATATGGTTTCTATTATCTAGGAACTTTCTCACCCTAACCCTACAATTAGGGAATACAGCCCTCAGGACTGAGAAATTAGGCCAGTGAAATTAGATCTAAAGTTCCATTTCCAACCATAGTTTGATGTACATGCTGCCTTTTATATCAATGCCCTTAGATTGATCAATCTTCTGTCCCTTAGATAAATATTCTTTTCCTATCATTCCCTGAGTGTATATATGGGAAGGATAGAAGTAGGAGAAGGAAACTATTAGGTCATGCCAATGGTTACATGTCCATGAGGCAACTGGAGAAAATAACCCTGCTTTTCCATTTAGGATTCCACTTTGGTTTTGTGAGAAAATTAGATTCCTTATCTTGAACTATATACAAAAGGTCAATCTCTCCAACAAATATTTATTGATCACCTGCCATGTACGAGACACTGTGGTAGATAATGTGGTATATTTCAAGATGAATAAGCCACTATCAACATCCTAAAGAAGCTTAATGTCTAACTGGAAGCAGACACAGACATCAAATTGCAATATGATATAGGAATACTGTGTTGGGGAGCATAAAAATTTCTATGAGAAATCAGGAAAGAATTTTGGAGGACAGGTTTTCAGATAAGTGAGGAGGAAGTTGGAAGACTGCTCCAGACAGAGAGAATAGAATGTGTAAACTTTAGTATTCACATAAGGCATGACATATTTGAGGAAGTGCAAAAACTCCAGTGTGGCTAGAAGGTAGTTAGGTCAGAAGGTAGGAATGGTAGCAATAGACAAGGCTGTGGCGGGGAGCCTTATAAGTTTATTAACATATTACTATGGTTTTCCAATTATATGTGATGGCAAATCCAGGAGATTTTGGAGTTGGATATGGTCAATAAATAATATCCCTCTACCAAACCTGAGATCAGAATCAACCTCAAACTACAAAAGAAGTTTTCTTTTTCAAGAAGAAGTTAGACAATGTGGATAAAAATATCAGCTTTATGTTGAAGAATGTGGCTTTATACCTATTATAATGTCAAATAGACTTGTTAATACTGCATCCCTAGTTTGAATTTATCTACCCAGCCCCAGGGACTACTGGAAAGTCATAATCTTCTCCTAAAGCAAAGCAGCCTCTGTTAACCTTACAGTATGGAGGAGTGGAGAATGCATGCTTCCTGAAAGCAAACTGCATCCTAGAGAACCCAGGAACTAAAGGACGCAAGCTGTCAGATGCCCTTTAATGAACAACAGCAATAGCAACAACAAACTAATCCATACACATGATATGAGAACACAGAGAAGATCCCAGAACTTCCAAAGGGAAAAGCAAGAAAAACAAGTTATACTATTAATTAAAAGGAGCAAGAATCAAATTGGCATCAGACTGTTCACCAGCAATGTGTACCTCTACGCATTTACGACTCAACTGTCATCTTTGAACATCCTGTTACACAACACAGGAGTAATTAGATCACACAAATAAGTAACGTCTTTAAAAAGGGCGAAGACTCAATTCCCTTCAAAATAGCAAAAAAGAAAATAAAGTACCTAGGAATATATTTAACTAAGGAGGTAAAAGACCTCTACAGGGAGAACTGTGAAACACTGAAGAAGGAAATAGCACAGGATGTAAACAGGTGGAAGAGCATACCATGCTCATGGGTCGGCAGAATCAACATTGTTAAAATGTCTATACTACTGAAAGTGACCTACAGAATCAATGAAATCCCTATTAAAATACAATCATCATTTTTCACAGATAGAGAAAAAAATAATTTTACACTTTGTATGGAACAACAGAAGACCCCGTATAGCAAAAGCAATCCTAGGCAATAAAAACAAAATGGGAAGTATCAATTTACCAAACTTCAAATTATACTACAAGGCTATAGTAATTAAAAGCACTTGAGACTGGCACAAGAACAGGGACATTGACCAGTGGAACAGAACAGAGAACCCAGATATAAAACCATCCTCACATAGCCATCTAATCTTTGACAAAGCAGACAAAAACAGACACTGGGGAAAAGAATACTTATTTAATAAATGGTGCTGCCTTCAAGCTGTACTATAAAGCAATAATAATTAAATCATCCTGGTACTAGCACAAGATCAGAAGCTTCAATATTTGGAATAGGACTGAGATTCCAGAGATGAAACCATCCGCATATGGTAACCTAATCTTTGATAAAGCAGACAAAAATATACAATGGGAAAAGAATCTCTCTTCAATAAATGGTGCTGGGAAAACTGGATAGCTACATGCAGAAGAATGAATCAGGATCCCTACCTCTCACCTCTCACAAAAATCCGCTCAAGATGGATAACAGATCTAAACCTAGGGCATGACACTTTCAGAATCCCAGAAGAGGTTGGGAAAACCCTCTCAGACATTGGCCTAGGCAAATAATTCTTGAAGAAGACCCCCAAAGCAATCACCACAGCAACAAAAATAAACAAATGGGACCTGATCAAATTAAAAAGCTTCTGCGCAGTCAAGAAAACCATCATTAGGGCAAATAGACAACCTGCAGAATGGGATAAAATATTTGCTCTCTACATTTCTGATAAAGGTCTGATAACAAGAATCTATCTAGAGCTCAAAAGAATTAACAAGAAAAAATTAAACAACCCCATCAAGAAATGAGCAATGGAAATGAACAGAAACTTTTCTAAAGAAGACAGAATAATGGCCAGCAAACATATTAAAAAATGCTCAACATCGCTAATCATTAGAGAAATGAAAATCAAAACCACAATGAGATGTCATCTAACCCCAGTGAGATTGGCCTGTATCAAGAAATCTCAAAACAACAAATGCTGGTGAGGATGTGGAGAGACAGGAACACTCTTACATTGCTGGTGGGACTGTGAAAAAAAATCTGGAGATATCTCAAACAGCTAAAAATAGAAATACTATTTGACCCAACAATAGCATTATTGCAGGCATCTACCCTAAAGAGCATAAGACATTCTATTATAAAGACATCTGCACCCTAATGTTTATGGCAGCACAATTCACTATTGCAAGGACGTGGAAACAACCGAAGTGTCCATCAATTCATGAGTGCATTATTAAAATTTGGTATATGTTTACAATTGAATATTACTCAATTCTAATAAATGACAGCGAGATAGCACCGCTTATATTATCCTGAATTGAGCTTAAGCCCATTATCCAAAGTGAGGTGACACAAGATCAGAATAAAGGGCTCCACATATACTCGCCATCAAATTGGTACAGACTGATTAACACTATGGTGCTCAAAGGGTGGTGGTGTTCACCAAGGATTCGGCAGTTGAAGGGGTAGTTCCACATCTGAGGGATGTGGTGAACATTGTGGAAGGGAAGGGCATACCTCTAACCTTTACTAGAGAGAGGCAAAGATATAAAATGTAACCAAAATGTTAAGAAAAAAAGAAAAACAAACATTTGTTGGGTGTGGGGCAAGTGTGAAGGGGGAGGAGGGGATGGGTATATACATACATAGTGAGTGTGATGCACACTGTCTGGGGGATGGACACACTTGAAGCTCTGACTCGAGAGGGGAGGGGAGACAAGGGCAATGTATGTCACCTTAACGTTTGTACCCCCATAATATGCTAAAATTAAAAAAATAACAAAATATTAAAAAAAAATAAATGGTGCTGGGAAAACTGGGTAGCCACATGTAGAAGACTGAAACAGGACACACACCTTTCACCTCTCACAAAAAGTAACTCACGCTGGGTAACAGAATTGAACCTTAGGTGTGAAACTATGAGAATTCTAGAGGAAAACGTGGAAAGACTCTTTTAGACATTGGCCTAGGCAAAGAATTTATGAAGACACCAAAGGCAATCACAGCAGCAACAAAAATAAATAAATGGGACCTGATCAAACTAAAAAGCTTCTGCACAGCCAAAGAAACTATCAAGAGAGCAAACAGACAACCTACAGAATGGGAGAAAATTTTCGCAAGCTACACATCCGATAAAGGGCTGATAACTAGAATCTATTTAGAATTCAGGAAAATCAGCAAAGAAAAATCAAACAATCCTATCAAAAAGTGAGCAAAGAACATGAACAGAAACTTTTCAAAAGAAGACAGAATAATGGCCATCAAACATATGAAAAAATGCTCAACATCTCTAATCATCAGGGAAATGCAAATCAAAACTGCAATGAAATATCACTTATCTACAGTGAGAATGGCCTTTATCAAAAAGTCCCAAAACAATAGATGTTGGTGTGGATGCACAGAGATAGGAACACTCCTACACTGCTGGTGGGACTGCAAACTAG
>VBSM01003018.1:2630672-2644405 GCA_008086735.1 Cheirogaleus medius
GGGAATGGGTATATACATACATAATGAGTGTGATGCACACCAACTGGGGGATGGGCATGCTTGAAGCTCTGACTGGAGGTGGGAGGGGGGCAAGGGAAATATACGTAATCTTATCATTTGTACATCCATAATATGCTGAAAAAAATAAAAAACGAAAATAATAAAAAATAAAAAAATAAAGAGTGAAGATGGTTATATGTGGTCCCTTATATGTTTGAAAAGGTCTTTATTCTGTGTTTAAGCACGATTGGTGTTTAGAATTCTAGTATTAAAATGATTTTCCCTTAGAACATTGAAGATGTCACAGCACTGTATCTTCTAGAATCCAGATTTTTTCTCTAGTAATCTTCCAGTCTCTTTATGAAACTCCAAATAGTCAAACAATGGATCTCTTGGATTAGTTCTCTGTGTTTCATCTCTCTTATCTATGTTTATTTGTTTTTATTTTTTTATTCAAAATATTAAGGTGGTACAAATGTCTGTTTTTCTATTTGTTCTAAACTATTTGAAATCTCCACAACTTTTTCTTCTAGTATTTTCTAAGAGCTCTTTTTAGTTCTCTAATTGTTGTTGGTTTTGCTGGGCCTCCTCTTTCATGTTGCTGTGCTCAAATGTCTAGTTATGGTTTGTCCTTCATATTTTAAGATTTTACAATAGAAAAGCTTTGCATATTCAAGAAGCTTGTTCTCTCACAGATTTTGCATTAAGAAGAGAAGACTATTTGACAAAGTGACCTACAGAAGTCAAAATCATCCTTGAGGTGACAATTCCCTATACTAGTTGCCCTAATATCCCCTATACACATTATTTAACTTCTTTAGGAAAGTACCTTCTGATTTTGTTTGCTTGTTTGTTTCCCTGGGCCATAAATTACTGGTGATTGGTGGTACGAACCTAATGAGCTTCCGATCTTTTTAGTTCACATTTCTCTTTACTGACCCCTTTGTATTAAAAGAGCCTCTCAGTGATTCTACAAGTTAAATTAACCTTCTCCTCAGCTGTAGAATACAGCTCCCTCTGTCTCATGCAGTAATCTCTAGATCATTTTCTAGAAATTTGTATAAATCTTTTTCCACTACAGGCTTCCTTTGGTCATTTATATGACTTAGGATTAAGGGGGGGCCTCAAGAAAAAGAGGGCTTAAGAGTGTGTGCTCTGTCATCCTGAACTGGAAGCCTTTGTGAGTACTTCGAATTTTTACATTGCTAGGTTACTTTCTCAAACAATGTTTTGGATAATACTGCCACCAGCAATATGAGAGTACTTATTGCCTTGTGTCCTTGGCAGCAATGAATAATATTGTTGTTCTTTTAATATTAGCTATACTGATAGGTTAAAAAATGGCATTTCATTATTGTTTTGATTTACAGTTCCCTTATCAATAATGAAGTTGAGTACCTTTGGGTTTTTGTTAGGTGCGTATTTTCTCTTCTGAGGTTTGCTTTTTTATGTACTTTGACCATTTACTAGGGATTTGATATATACTTTTTATTCATTTGTAGGAGCTCTTTGTATAATACCTACTATATATGTTGATGGATACCAAATAAATAAAGTCAGTTGCATTTTTATAAAGCAGTAAAAATTTTGTTTAACATATTTATATGTACATTAATTGCTATACAACAACAACAAAGAAGGCACCTAGGAATACATCTAATAAAGGATGTGCATTGTTGTTAAGTAGAAAATTCAAAAGTTTATTGGAGAATATGAAAGAATGCTTAAAGTACTGAAAAAATATACTTTGTTTATGGATAGAAGACTCAATATCAAAAAACATGAAACCTTTCCAAACTCATCTATATATTCAATGCTAGGTCAATTAAAATCCTCCCAAAATTTATTGTGAAACTTGACAGATGATTCTATTATACAAGCAGTCCTTGTGTTATGGGTGAACTGACTTACAGAGTTCCGTACTTACAAATGGCCTCCCAAGTCTCCCCATAAGGATAATTTATAATTAAATAATTAAATTAATAATTCGGGAGCTAGTTTTTTCCATGCATGTAAACAAACCCATATAGTGTAAGTGGTTTGTTGGCACAGCATCTTTACACTAGCAATTAGTCTCATTGCTTATATGGCACTCCTGCACAGCATTGCTTCCATCTTAACTTTTATATTAACTTTTGTGAGTCTGTATTTACCCTTATGACTATGTCTCCAAGCAAAGTCCACTGCAACCTTAGGTGGCCTACAGCAAAGATAAAGGTGATTACAGTGGAAACAAAAGTAGAAATAATTGTGTGTTTGGAGAAAGTCCAGACTGCATCATTCACTGAGAAGGCATTAGGCTTCAGTCGTTCAACTATTGGAGCAATTATAAAGGTTAAAGTGAGAATAATGGAACATGTGAAAGGCAGTGCTCCAATGAAAGCATCTATTATTACTAAGCAGTGTAGTGGATTAATTATTAAAATTAAAAGGTTATTATTGATTTGGTTAGAAGATCAAAATAAGCGTAACATTCCTATTAGCCTAGCACTGATGCAACATTAGGTGGGTGTTAAACTTTAATATTCTTTTTTGAAATTTCTCCTATCTAAACTTTTGTATGGGTTTGTTTTTAGGTTCTGCTTGTTTGAATTAAAAGAAAGAGCAAAATAGTTTCCTTAACTTATTGTTACAGCACAGAAGTATTATTATTATTATTACAGTATAACACTGTATTATTATTACCACATATGAGCCATTATAGTACTGTTGTTATTATCATTACCATATATGTGCTGTTCATCAGGGATCTGAGTTACATACAAATCTAACCTAAAGATGTTCTCAGGAATGTATCTCTGCCACAATCTGGGAACCTCTTATGGGTACGTGTGTGTGTGTATGTGTATGTGTGTCTGTATACACATACGTAAAATGAAAGAAGAAAGGGCCAAGAATAGCAAAGACAGTCCTGAGAAAAAAGAAGGAAGTTTGGAGCAGGAGACAGGGTGTTCCCCACTTGATAATAGATATTTATTATAAAACCATAGTTATACAGATAGTGTGGAATTCATGTGGAAACACACAAATGGGCCACTGGAACAGAATAGAGAGGCTAAAACAGATATATGACAGAAGTAGCATTGCAGATTAGTATGTAAAGCATATAATGTTTAATTAACAGTGTGGTACAATTGCTTTTCCATGTGGAAAAGTAAAATTGGGTTCCAACCTCTCACCACACACAAAATCAAGCTAAAATAAGGAGATAAATGTGAACAAAAAACTTCAAAAGACAATATAGAAGAAAACCTCTAGACCTGGTAGTAGGTAAAAATTTCATGACCAAGGCACAAAAGCCTCAAACCACAAGGAAAAGACTGATAAATTATATTTAAAATTATGAATTTCAATTCTTCAAAGGCATTTAAATATTGAAATAACAAACCACAAACAAAAAATATTGGCAACACATATAACCATAAAATATTATTTTAGTGATATATAAAAATATTTATTAGTCAATAAATAAAGCAAATGTCTAAAAAATAGACACAAATCTATAGGTATTTCATAATCAAGAAAACATGAATGACCGATAGCTTATGAAAAGATGCTCAAGTTCATTAATATTTAGGAATAAAACCACAATGAGATACTATTACATATATCACATTGGGTAAATACTTAAAAATCTGAAAACACCAAATATTGGGAAGTTAGTGAAAGAAGGGAAACTTTCATACACCACTGGTAGAATGTAAAATGATACCACCACTTTGAAAAATAATTTGACGTGGCCTGGTAAAGTTAAACATGTGAATATCCTACAACCTAACAATTTCACTCTAGGTATAGCCATAGAGCACTGGCTTTCAAATTCTCATGACCCACAGTAAAAGTAAAAACGTACATCACAACTCAGTGTATACTTAACATGTATTTCAACTATTGCTGAAGCATATCATGTATGTTTCAAAACAATACTTACCAATATTACATTTGATACATTCTGATATTTTATTCTTGATTCTTTTCTACTTAATTTCTTTTTATCCTAGGTGTGACAAGGATTAATTTGTGACAACTGTCAACTTGAAAAACATAGCCTTAGAGAAAACTTTTGGGCGTGTACCTAGAGACACAGAAAAGATGTTCATAACTGTGCTCTTTAAAATAAAAAGAAAATGGAAAGGACTAAATGTCCATCAATGGTACAACGGATGAAGAAATGATGGTTTATTTGTACAATGGAATAATATTATGTATCTGAGGAAATGAATGCCGTATAGCTACACACTACCCCATGAATGGATTTCTGAAACATGTTGAATAAGAAGGCAAGTTTCAGAAAAATACATATCTATTAGTCCATTTACATGAAGGTCAAAAACATGCAAAACAATAAAACTATTATTTCCAGATATCTAGTTATGTGATAAATTGTAAGGAAAACAAGAGAGTGATTTAAACAAAATTCAGAAAAGCTCATCTTCTGGGAGGATAAAGGTTGTTGCCATGGAGGAGGAGCACACTAGGGCCATCTAAGGTACAGTGATATCCTCTGTCCATTTGATTAATAGTCTTTCAATTGTACCTATTATTTTATTTTAACATATATGACATATTTTATAAATTTTTAAATGTAAAGGAATGAATTTGTTGATTTATTTGGCAAATATTTAGTAAATATCTGCTAAGTGCTAGGTGCTGGGGTTATGGTAGTTGACAAAAAAGACAAAAAACCTTGTTCACATGGTGCCTGCATTCTAATGGGAGAAGATAGACAATAAATAAGACTAATCAGTAAAATAGCTTGCATTTTAGTGCTAAAGGTAAAACATAAACCTGGAAAGGAATTATGAAATGTTGTGGGGGATGGGTGACAGAGAAGCCCTTACCAAAAAGTAAAGAAGATGAGATCTGAGGAGTAATGAGGGCCAGATGTAAGTGAGATGGGAAGCAACTGGAGGTTGTGGAGCACAGGAGTGGATATGATCTGACTTACATCTTAACAGGATTATTGTTAATTAATGCCATATCATTTGAATAAAAAAATAAGTGTCATAATTATTCTCTTGTGTTGTTACCATGAAGATTGGAAATAAAGATTTAGCACACCAAGACCCAAACCCTAAAAAATGGTAACTATTATTACTGATAAAAGTTTTTGAGCACAATGGTAATATAAGTGAAACAATAAAATACTTAAGAAAGACATTGGTGTGGGGGCTAAAGTCAAAGGCACCAAATTGGCAGCTATTATAATCATCCATGTGTGAGGCAGTGGTATTACTTGGACCCTGTGATCAGTGTTACAGCAAGGCTTCAGGGCATTTACTATTTGAGCTTATTTTCATGTATGCACCAGGTTTTGCCCCTTTCCCACAAGGCTTTTCTTTCACCTTGAAATAATTCCAAAAAGAAGTGACTGTCAGGAATCCAGGTTGGAGCTACATATTGTCATGTAGAGATCATAGTTTCCAAAGTGACATTATCAGACAAACCACCCAGCTATTCATTACTCAGAGTTGGGAATTCTCTTTATAGCTGAAAAGCTAAAAAAAAAAAAAAAAAAAAAAAAAAAAAAAAAAAAAAAAAAAAAAGTACCTGAAATGTGTGCTCCAAACAAAGATGCCCTTGCAGAGAAGTTTAAAAAGTGCAAAAATAATGGTATGGTTATCTGCTTCATGTTTTAGTCGCTGTGCCTCTTCACTTTCACAGGCTTATTGAGAGAGTGAGTCCACAAGGAGATATTGAGATTTATATGCAGAACTACTTGTTAACTTCCATTTTAAAAGATGTGAATATGTGAAATTTTACATGTGACAAGTTTGGAAAAAAAATAAAAATGTTAGAAGCATGAGTTCATAAATATAATAAATTATATTAACAAATATATAGTTTGCTATGCATAATAGCTATACAAGTAAACTTCATTTATTTTCCTTTAGAAAGTTTTATAAATTATATCATTAGACATACACAACACAATGAATTAGCATTTTCAAAGTCTTTTCTGATTCAGATAAATGATAAGGGGCATAGCAATGACACATGGGAAATGTTAGATGTATGGAGGGAAATTTAAAGAGTCATTTTTATTGATTTATTTTTCTCATACCTAAAATCATATTGTTCACTTGGGAAACATGGGAAAGATCCTGATATTAATTTGACACCGAGAAAGTAGGGCAAAACAAATACAAATGCGACATCTATCCATGCGGCAGGAATTGCTACTGACATAAAGGGATGTTTTGTCTCTGGGCCATTGATTAAAAAAAACTGGTGTTGGTCAATGCTGTTACAATACACTCTAAGACACTGGCCACATTCCTTTCTTGTACAAGAATTTGATTGCACTTAATACTGGTTAGAATACACAAACTAGAATCTGGGCTTGGCAATTTTTGTTATACAGAGGTTTGTATTGGATATGTGTGGGGTGACAAAAAAATAAAAACTGGGTGTTCTGTGTTTAACTTGTGTTACAAATTAATTGGGTTGAACTTGTTTCAATATAGACTGACTTTTTTAAAAAAAGTAATTCACTTGGAAGTGAGTCAGTCAGGGGCACTTTAGAGCAGATGACTCTTCAGTATAGCAAAGTACCAAAAGATCCAGGAAGAATGGACTGATGTTGGGGCTTTCTAAGGGCCAGTCTTCCTCAATAAGGGAGACTTCCCCCAGAGACCTGAAGTCATGGTTTACCCAATGATAGGGAAGTGTCAGGCAAGGGAAATTCAGTAAAAGGAGACTCTTAGGAAATGAATGAGTAATGAAATAACGTAAGCCAGACACTTAATCCTGCTGAGACTTAGAGTGTTTAAATTGACCAAAAATCCAAGAATTGGCTGAGGGAGGGGTCGAGCCCAGCTTAGGTTAAGTAAGTTAGAACAGAAATTATCATCCCTTTTTTTGTTTTTATTTTGGTTCTTCATCTGGCTACTTTGCTATTTTAAAAACAGCATTGTGCCGAGCATTTTATTTATTAATTCCACAAATATTTACCAAGCAACTATAATGTGGCAGATACTTTGCTTTGTGCAGGTACAAAGTGATGAAAAAATAGGTATGGTCCCCATACTCATTGATCCCAGCCCTCATGGATAGTCAGTGATTCAAGACTTCAGTGGAAAAAGTCACTGCAGCTGTCGTAGAAACAGCAAAAGAATTAGAATTAGAATTGGAGCCTGAAGATGTGATTTAATTGCTGCAATCTTATAATACAATTTGAATGGATGAGAAGTCACTTCTTCAATATGTGCAAAGAAAGTGCTTTCTCAAGATGGAATCTACTTCTAGTGAAGATGCTGTGAACATTATTGAAATGACAACAAAGGATTTAGACTATTCCATAAACTTAGTTGATAAAGCAGCTACAAGGTTTTAGAGGATTGACTCCAATTTTAAAAGAAGTTCTGCTGTGAATAAAGTGCTATTAAACAACATCACATGCTACACAGAAATATTTTGTGAAAGGAAAAGTCAATTGGTGTGGCAAATTTTATTGTTGTATATCTCTTTTAAATTGCCACATATACCTCAAACTTCACCAGTAGCCACTGTGGTCACTCAATAGCCATCAAAATTCTGGCAAGACCCTTCATCAGCAAAAAAAAAAAAAAAAAAAAAAAAAAAAAAAATGTATGACTCACTGAAGGCTCAGAGGACTACTAGCATTTTTTTTTAGCAATAGGTATTTTTTGATAAAGATAGGACATTGTTTTTTAGTCACAATGGTATTGTATGACTACAGTATAGTGCAAATGTAACTTTTATATGCACTGGAAAACCAAAAAATTCATGCCACTCACTTTATTGCAATAGTTACTTTATTGTGGTTGTCTTGAACTGAACCTGCAATATCTTCAATATAGAATGGTGGTTTAAAACCACAAGTATAGTAGTTTTATTTCTATAAGATATACTTCCTAAAATAGGATTGTCAAGCTAAAAGATATGTAAATTTTAATAGGTATTACAAAATTGTTTCTAGAAAGACTATAGTAATTTATATTTGAACAGCAATTTTTCAGTGGTTTTTCCCTGAATACTCACCAGGAAATGATGAAATTACTTTTATTTTCTTTTGGCGAACAAATGGGTGAAAAATGGTACCTCACTATTGCCTTACTTTGCATTATCTTGACTACTTATGTGCAATAAACTTCAGAATGCATTTATATTGATTTATTTGTTGTAAGATTATTTATTAAGGAGACTGGGGACAAGTAAGGAGGAATGCTCAAGTAATTTGAACATGGAATCTGCTTATGGTGTATTGTTCATGTAAGACGTGAATGTAAGTCAAATATTTGAACATTTAGTAAAATGTCATAACAAAAGTACACATAAAATGCATGCACTAGAATTATGCAAGGAGCAAGATGGTTGAATAGAAATCTCCAGCAATCGTCTCTCCACACAAACATCAAGTTCAATAACTATCCATGCGAGGAAGCATTTTTAGAAGAACCAAGAATCAGATGAGTAATCACTGTACCTGGTGTTGATATTATATCAAGGAAAGAGGCACTGAAGAAGGCAGAAAAAAACAGTCTTGCACTGCCTATGCCACCCCCCCCCCATCCCCTGGCAGTGCCATGCCAGCACAACCAGTGGAGAGAGAATATATGCAAAGTGGAGAAGGAGAGTGAAGTGATTGTGGAACTTTGCATTACAACTCAGGGCCTCCCTGTCACAGGGGAATGCAGCACAGGTTAGAATTCTGTCAGTGCCCATAGAGGGAGCATTTAGACCAGCTCAGCCAGAGACAAATCCTCCCTCCAGAAACCTGGCTAGCCCCACCACCAGCTGACAAAAAGCAGATTGGGACCTGGAATAAATTGGTAAGGCAGTCAGGCCGCAAAGAGTGCAGTTTTTGGGCAATTCCTGCAGCTGTGCTGGCTCAGAGTCAGTGGACTTGTGGTGCACATGACCCAGTGAGACACCAGCAATGGCAGCCAAGCCAATGCCTGTGTCACCCCTCAGCCGACTCAAGGCAGTGCAGCTCAAGGAGAGTCTTCTTCTGCTTGAGGAAAGGGAAGAGTTCACAGGACTTTGTTTTGCAACTTGAGTACCAACTCAGCCAGAGTAAAATAAAATACCAAGAACATTCCTGAATCCCATGAGTCCAGGCCTTAGTTCCAGGATGGCATTTCTGGACCTACTCTGCACCAGAGGAAACCCACTGCCCTGAAGGAAAGTACATACTTCTGGCAAGATTCACCGTCCGCAGACTAAGGAGTATTGAATAAACATCAGAGGTAGCCCAGCAACAGTCACCATGAGTTTTGGGAAGACTGGGCTGGCTTTGGGTTTGAACACGTGTAGTCCTAGCTTCAGTGGCCAAAAAAGAGTGCCCACATCACTCCTCCCCCAACTCCAGCTGCCAAGCACAAACAGTGAGGGAAAGGAATGAGAGAATTTGCCTAGTAATCCGGGGAAATTTCCCATATCTTACCCAAGTCCACAATGGCAATACCACAAAGAGTCTGCAAGAGTCACAGCATTACTGTGCTTGGAATATCTACAGTGCTGATATAGAAGCAATGACAAAAAACTTACATCACAATACTGAATTCCCTTTGAACAGCTGGAAAGCCTTCTCAAGAAGGATGGATTCAAATGAGGCCAGAATGCAAAGATTAGAATAAATAGCTAACTCTTCAATGCCCAGACATCTACGAATATACACAAGCATCAAGAACATGAAAAAAAAAACAAACATAAACTCAACAAACTAAATAAGGTACCAATGACCAATCTAGAATGATAGAGATATATGACCTTTCAGAAAAAGAATTCAATATAACTCCCCTGAGTAGGATCAATGCACATCAAAACAACACAGAGAAGGAATTCAGAAGCCTATAAGAGAAATTTAACAAAGATTGAAATAATAAAAAAGGCAGAAATTCTGTAGCTGAAAAATTCAATGGACAAACTGAAAAATGTATCAGAGTCTCTCAAGAGCAGGATTGATCAAGCAGAAGAGGAATTCATGAGCTTGAAGACAGGTTTTTTGAAAATACACAGTCAGAAGAGAAAAAGAATAAAAAAGAATTAAGCACATCTACAAGATCTAGGATGTAGCCTTAAAAGGGTAAATCTAAGAGGTACTGGCCACAAGGAGATAGAGAGAGAGACTGGGATAGAAAGTTTATTCAAAGAAATAATATAATAAAATAGGCATAGAAGGGACATACCTAAAAATGATACAAGCCATATGTGACAGACCTATAGCCAACATCATACTGAATGGGGAAAAATTGAAAGCATTCCCACTTAGAACTGAAACCACGCAAGGTTGCCCACTATCTCCACTTCTATTCAACATAGTGCTGGAAGTCCTAGCTACAGCAATAGGACATGAAACTGGAATTAAAGGTATCCAAATGGGGGCAGAAGAGATCAAACTTTCACTGTTTGCTGATGATATGATATTATATTTAGAAAATCCCAAGGATTCAATCAGGAGACTCCTGGAATTGATAAATGAATTTAGTAAAGTCTCAGGATACAAAATCAATACACAAATCAGAGACATTCATATACGCCAACATCAATCAAATTGAGAACCAAATCAAAGACTCAATAACCTTCAAAATAGCAACAAAGAAAATAAAGTACCTAGTAATATACTTAACTAAGGGGGTAAAAGACCTCTACAGGGAGAACTATGAAACACTGAGGAAGGAAATAGCAGAGGGTGTAAACAGATAGAAATCCATACCATGCTCGTGGGTCAGCAGACTCAACATTGTTAAAAGGTCTGTATACCCAAACTAATCTACAGATTCAATGCATTACTTATTAAAATCCCAACATCATTCTTCACAGATATAGAAAAAATAATTTTATGCTTCGTTTGAAACCAGAGAAGACCCCATATATCAAAAGCAATTCTAGGCAATAAAAACAAAACGGGACGTATTAATATGCCAGATATCAAACTATACTACAAAGCTGTAGCAATTAAATCAATTTGGTATTGGCACAAAAATAGGAATATTAACCAGTGGAACAGAACTGAGAACCCTGATATAAAACCATCCTCATATAGTCATCTAATCTTCAACAAAGCAGACAAAAACATACACTGGGGAAAACAATCCCTATTCAATAAAGGGTGCTTGGAAAACTGGATAGCCACTTGTAGAAGACTGAAGCAGGATCCAAAACTTTCACCTCTCAGAAAAATCAACTCATGCTGGGTAACCTACTTAAACACAGGTATGAAACTATTAGAATTCTAGAGGAAAATGTTGGAAACACTCTCATAGACATTGGCCTAGACAAAGAATTTATGAAGAAGACGCCAAAGGCAATCACAGCAGCAACAAAAATAAATAAATGAGACCTGATCAAACTAAAAGGCTTCTGCACGGCCCAAGAAACAGTTATGAAAGCAAACAGACAACCTACAGAATGGGAGAAAATTTTTGCATCCTACACATCTGATAAGGGTCTGATCACTAGAATATACTTAGAATTCATGAAAATCAGCGGAAAAAAATCAAACAACCCTATCAAAAAGTGGGCAAAGGATATGGACAGAAAATTTTCTAAAGAAGACAGAATAATTGCTAACAAACATATGAAAAAATGTTCAAAATCTCTAATCATCAGGGAAATGCAAATCAAAACTACAATGAGATATCACTTATTTCCAGTAAGAATGGCTTTTATCAAAAAGTCCCAAAACAATAGATGTTGGTGTCAATGCGGAGAGATAGGAACACTCCTACACTGCTGGTGGGAATGCAAACAAGTTCAACCTCTATGGAAAGCAATATGGAGATACCTTAAAGAGATACAAGTAGATCTACCATTTGATCCAGCAATCCCATTACTGGGCATCTACCCAAAAGATCAAATGACACTCTACAAAAAAGACACCTGCACTGGAATTTTTATAGCAGCACAATTCACAATTGCAAAGATGTGGAAACAACCCAAGTGCCCATCAATACATGAGTGGATTAATAAAATGTGATATATGTATACCATGGAGTACTATTCAGCTCTAAGAAACAATGGTGATATAGCACCTCTTGTATTTTCCTGGATAGAGCTGGATCCCATACTACTAAGTGAAGTATCCCAAGAATGGAAAAACAGGCACCACATATACTCACCAGAAAATTGGCATTAACTGATTAGCACTTAAGTGGACACATAGGAATTACATTAATCAGGTATTGGGCAGGTGGAACGGGGGAGGAGGGGACAGGTATTATACATACATAATGAGTGAGATGTGCACCATCTGGGGGATGGTCACAATTAAAGCTCAGACTTGTGGGGGTAGGGAGGACAAGGGTATTATCTGAAACTTTAAAATTTGTACCCCATAATATGCTGAAATAAAAAAAATAAAGAAAAATAAATAAACAAAGCTTTCCTCATCACACAAGAGAAAAGAAAGAAAGAAATAATAACAGAAAACTTTCCAAACCTAGAGAAATATATCAATATTCAGGTACAAGAAGGTCATAGAACTCCAAGCAGAAGTAACCAAAACAAGACTACATCAAGACATTTAATAATCTATCTCACAAAGGTCACAGATAAAGAAAAGGTCTTAAGGGAAGTACAATAAAAGGAAAAGATAACGTATAAAGGATATCCTATATGTCTGGCAGCAGACTTCTCAGTGGAAACCTTACAGGCCAGGAGAGAATATCATGACATACTCAAAATGCTAAAGGAAAAAAGTTAACCCTAGAATTGTATATTCTGCAAAAATATCCTTAAACATGAAGAGGAAATAAAAGCTTTCCTAGACTAATAAAAGCTGATGAATTTCATCAACACCAGATCTATCCTACAAGAAATGCTAAAAGGATATCTTCAATAGGAACGAAAGGGATGTTAATGAGCAGTAACAAATGATCTGAATGTATAAAACTCACAGGTGGAAGAATATACCATGCTCATGGGTCAGCAAAATCAACATTGTTAAAATGTTTATACTACCTAAAGTGACCTACAGAGTCAATGCAATCCCTATTGAAATATCATAATTATTTTTCACACACATAGAAAAAATAATTTTACACTTCGTATGGAATCAGAGAAGACCCTGTATGGCAAAATCACTCCTAGGAAATAAAAACAAAATAGGAGGCATCAATTTACCAAACTTCAAACTATACTACAAGACTATGGTAATTAAAACAGCCTGGGATTCGCACAAGAACAGGGACATAGACCAGTGGAACAGAACAGAGAACCCAGATATAAAACCATCCTCATATAGCCAACTAACCTTCGACAAGGCAGACAAAAACATACACTGGGGAAAAGAATCCTTATTCAATAAATGGTGCTGGGAAAACTGGATAGCCACATGTAGAAGACTGAAACAGGATTCACACCTTTCACCTCTCACAAAAATCAACTCATGCTGGGTAACAGACTTGAACCTTAGGTGTGAAACTACTAGAATTCTAGAGGAAAATTTTGGAAATACCCTTCTAGACATTGGCCTAGGCAAAAAATTTATGAAGAAGACCCCAAAGGTAATCACAGCAGCAACAAAAATAAATAAATGGGAACTGATCAAATTAAAAAGCTTCTGCACAGCCAAAGAAACTGTCAAGAGAGCAGACAACCCACAGAATGGGAGAAAATTTTCGCAAGCTACACATCCGACAAAGGGCTGATAACTAGAATCTAGAACTCAGGAAAATTAGCAAGGAAAAATCAAACAACCCTATCAAAAAGTAAGCAAAGGACATGAACAGAAATTTTTCAAAAGAAGACAGAATAATGGCCAACAA
>VBSM01003018.1:2650662-2680600 GCA_008086735.1 Cheirogaleus medius
AGCACCATTTATTGAAAAGGGATTCTTTTCCCCAGTGTATGTTTTTGTCTGCCTCCTTAAAGATTAGTTGGCTATATGATTATGGTTTTATATCTGGGTTCTCTGTTCTGTTCCACTGGTCTGTGTCCCTGTTCTTGTGCTAATCCCAAGCTGTTTTAAGTACTATAGCCTTGTAGTATAGTTTGAAGTCTGGTAAATTGATGGCTCCTATTTTGTTTTTATTGCCTAGGAGTGATTTTGGTATACGGGGTCTTCTCTGGTTCCATATGAAGTGTAAAATTATTTTTTCTATGTCTGTGAAAAATGATGATGGTATTTTAATAGGGATTGAATTGACTCTGTAGGTAATTTTTTTATTTCCATCTTAATTTCTTCATTGACCCAGTGGTCATTCAGGAGCATACTCTTTAATTTCTATATATTTATATGGTTTCCAAAGTTCCTCTTGGTGTTGGTTTCTAGTTTTATTCCATAGTGGTCTGAGAGGACACTGATATGATTTTTATTTTTAAAAATTTGCTGAGACTTGTTTTGTGGCCTAACATATGGTCAATCCAGGAAAATGTTCTATGTTCTGATGAGAAAATCTCTGATTTATGCCTCCTCAGTTCAATCAGACTTCTATGATCTGCCTGGATTGCAGTCCTCTGGACCTTGCCTGGGATATTGTCCTCAAGCAGAGAGCTGTCTGTTGTTCAAAGTCTGAAAACTGTTGTTTTATATACTTAATCTAGTTTTATGGTTGCTTATAATGGGGAGGCTAATCTGGTATCAGTTACTATATCATGATCAGAAACCTAATTATTTTTTTCAGCTCCTCTCTTATTGGTGGTTGCTTGCAATCACCATGCCTCTGGTTAGAGACATGGGGTGTAATTTTGGGCCATTAAGTCATATACTTTTATATACTTATCATCACTTCATAAAATTGCATTTGTAAGGCCAGAATTAGTAAGTTGATAGTAACTGGAAAGTGTTAGTTATACTAAATATAGCACCGTGAAAGGTTTATCATTTACATTCCTGTTTAATAGCTCTTTCAGCAGTTATTTTTAAGAATTGGTTACTTCTTTGTTATTAAGTATGCCTCCCATTTCCCTTTACATTAATGAGCTTTTTAGTTTTTTATATAATTAATGCTTATTGAACCTTTACTCTGATACACACACACACACATTATACCATGTACTGTGGATACAGAGATCAAATGCAGTACTTCATGAAACTTACTGTCTAGTGAGGGAAGCAGACAAGTAAACAGATTATTAGCACAATATCCAAGCTGTTGGGATGTTTAGTACAATATCTGGGAAATTGACAAATAAGGAAGTGTTGACATCTTGCTCTCTGATCTGTTATAAACTACCCATTAATTTGATTATTCCATGACATCTAATTTTTCCATCAGCCTATATTCAAATTTTTGTTTCATTCAAAAACCTTCCTTGGTGTTTGTTTACCATCTACAAAGTTAGTCCCTTTAATTCTTTATACATTTATTAACACAATATAAACATTTTCAGACATAGCATTTTAGATTCAAATATAAATTAACTGAGTTTTATTTTTTTATTTTATTTTTTTATTTCAGCATATTATGGGGGTACAAATGTTTAGGTTACATGTGTTGCCTTTCCTCCCCTTCCCCCCCCCCATGGAGTCAGAGCTTCAAGAGTGTCCATCCCCCAGATGGTGCTCATCGCACTCATTATGTATGTATATACCCATCCCCTCCTCCACCCTCCCATCTGCCTGACACCCTATAAATGTTATTCCTATATGTGCACTTAGGTGTTTATCAGTGAAACCAATTAGCTGGTGAGTACACGTGGTGCTTGTTTTTCCATTCTTGGAATATTTCACTTAGTAGAATGGGTTCCAGCTCTATCCAGGAAAATACAAGAGGTGCTATATCACCATTGTTTCTTATAGCTGAATAGGTATACATGGCATACATACACCACATTTTATTAATCCACTCATGTATTGATGGGCACTTAGGTTGTTTCCACATCTTTGCAATTGTGAATTATGCTGCTATAAACATTCAAGTGCAGGTGTTTTGATCAAACCTTATAAATATGCAAACACATTAGTAATATAAATGAAATACAATTTTATTGCTCCTTTTACTATGTAGGAAAAATAATAAGATCATTCAATTATTCAATAGACAGCACTGTTTATGATTAATCTACAATTGATTATACTATAGTTGGCTTCTCCAAATCCATGGTAAGAGAGAAGGGACTGAGGAGAAGCACATAAAACACCTAACCCCCTCTGTATTGAAAAGCTAAGGGTTGGAATATGTCTATTTGATAGGTTAAGTAGTGACCTATAAAAGTGGATAAAATAGCCCAGGGAAGAAGGGGTAAGCTGGTGGAAAGAAGTTGAAGTGTGCTTGCTTCCGAGTTATAAAACTCCTAGACCTGTTCAAAGAGAGGGAGCACAAAGTGTTTTTTATTTTTTTCATGTGCTAGAAAGGAAGTTTCGGAACATTCTCATAAAAATAAGCAATGGTTTTGCTTAACTGCTAACTGGGTTTCCTAGAGACTTTTCTGTCTTTTTATTTTAACATCAGCAGTTTAATCAGGTTTGCAAAGACAGAGAGGAGCTTGTTAAAACTCCTGCTTTGACTTCTCTCTTTTCTTCTTTCTTGCACACAGTTGAAAGTCAACCAATAAATGAAAAACCTACATGGTAATGTCCCAGCTCATTAATGTGAAGGGAAATGGGAGGCATACTTAATGACAAATAAGTAACCAATCTTAAAAATAACTGCTAATTGATGAAGTATTAAACAGCAGTGCAAATGATGGAACTTTCATGGTGCTATATTTAGTATGATTGAGATTCATCCATAAATACTTCATTTTATAGGAGATGGAAAAATTGAGCTTTAGATGAGTAAAAAGTAGATTTTCAAAAATGAAGAGGAAATGTACACTGTATAAGCAAATTCTTAGGAAGATGATAGGACTAAAATCTCAGTGATAATCTATTTGTTTTACTTATTTTTATACATTTTTACCTTAGAGAATCCAGATTCTCAATGCATTGAACAGAAAAATTGCAATGGATTATTAGCAAACATTTAGCATCAGTGAAAGAAAAAATAAATGATAATTTCTTGGTCTCTGTGGTATATGGTAACACAAAAGAGAATAACTCTGGGAGGCCAAGGCAGGCAGATGGCTCAAGGCCAGGAGTTCGAAACCAGCCTGAGCAAAAGCGAGACTCCGTCTCTACTAAAAATAGAAAGAAATTAATTGGCCAACTAAAAATACATAGAAAAAAATAGCTGGGCATAGTGGCACATGCCTATAGTCCTAGCTACTTGGGAGGCTGAGGCAGAAGGATAGCTTGAGCTCAGGAGATTGAGGTTGCTGTGAGCTAGCCTGATGCCAAGGCACTCTAGCCCGGACAACAGAGTGAGTCTCTGCCAAAAAAGAAAGAAAGAAAGAAAGAAAGAAAGAAAGAAAGAAAGAAAGAAAGAAAGAAAGAAAGAAAAGAAAAGAGAATAAAATTAATGTCTTCTTTACTTTGATTGCTAAATTTCAATATAAACAAGAGTAGTATATATGTTTATGACAGAGTGGCAAACATTTTCAGAAACACTATGTGTGACTGCTTAATAAAAAAACCAAAGACTTTTTAGTTATAAATCTCTGTATGGTCTTTTGTTTTAAGACACACTTGAAGCTCTGACTCGGGTGGGGCAAAGGCAATATATGTAACCTAAACATTTGTACTCCATAATATGCTGAAATAAAAAAATAAAAGATTGATTCTGTGTGAAAACTTGTGATCTGTGGAGCCAAATTTCTTGGGATCATGTTACATTTCTCCAATTTATTAACTTAATTTCTCCGTGCCTCAGTTTATTCATTTTTTAAGTGGACAGGACATTATATCTTCCTTTTAGTGTTGTAAAGATTTAATAAAATGGTGTATGTAAAGTACCTAAGACAGCTTTGGACATAAAAGTGGATGGTCAATAAATGGCACTTAGGTTATTCACCAAAATGTAAAGTTCACAAGGGCATAAACTGTGTGTTATTCGTAATTTTATGCACAACAGTCTCCTAAGTGCCAGGCATATAATAAACACACAATAAATAAACAAATGTTGAATAGAATGAACCCCAATTCTCAATTTCTTAAACTTTTTTTTGGAATTTGGTCATATCTAGGATGATATTTGCTGTTGTTGGTGAATTCTCATAGAAAACAACCAATGTAGTCAACAACAGAATCCCAAGTAGGTTACGTCTGGCTCTGCTACTATGTACTGCAGATGCTTGAACTACAATACCTAACCATTGAGCGATCTGGCTCTCTGACAACATACCAGTTTGAATAAATGAAGGCCATATGGTTTTGGTTTTAACCTTTTGTTATTTCTTCTTTAAAGTATCCCATTGTATCAGTGATACTTAGTAATGTCTGCTATGGGTAGTGTGTCTCTAGAAAAATTCTTCCTGGATACCATGATTTAATTTATGATGGTTTAAGACTATTGGATACAACAGAAATATTAATTACAGGAACTTATCTTTTTTTCTTTTGTTAAAGTGTTAGCATGCCCACTTGTTCCTCATTGATTTTATTACAAAGCACCCAGAAACATACTTATACTGCTCTAGTTTCTTGCACTCTTTGATCCTTTTCTTATCTGCAATGAAACCTCTGGAAGAATACAAACATAAATGAAAAATTCATAATTTATCAGTAGTCAAAATAACAACAAATGAAGTAAGAAAGGGTAACTTAAGATAGTAGTAAGTTCTTATTGTATGAAATTGTAGCAAAGAGCTCATCTGAAAGAGAGCAGAGATAATCAGTAACCCTTGAGCATGTTCACATTCTATGGGCAAATAAACTCTGGTCTATGTAACAGGGAGAACCAGGTAGCTCTGAGCCTTTGAAGATTACCATAGTGATAACATATGAATTTCATCAGAAATTTGTAGAATTCTCACCAGATTTATGAAAGCGTTTCCTTTTTCAGTATGCCTTCAAACCCTGTGACAAAATAAATATCTTAGCATTTCCATTATATTTGCATATTTCTAACTTATTAACAAAAATATGTGGTTAATTTTATTATTATGAAATTAACCTCAGTTAATTCAGAGGCTAAATATTGCAGCGGATAAAAAGATAGATGTTAGAGTCAGGAAGATCTAGAATCGGAATCCATATTGGTCACATACGACCTTCAACAAATCCCTTTGTGTTTCCATAACTCAATTTTTTCATCTGCAAAATAAGAAGGGATGATGCCTAGATAATATAACTTTAAAGTGTTATCTTTAGGTGAAATCCTCTTTTTTATCCGTTTTCAAACTATTATATAAAATAAGAGACAGAGAGAGGTGAAGGTCTCAGATATTTTTAGCCTTATATATGTGCAATTTTAGTTTCTTTTTGTTAGTTGCTAGTCATTATCACATTTCACTACATAAACAAGACTTTCACAAAATAGTAGAGAAAGTAGTGAGCACTGTCATTGCATTTCAGGCACTTACTATAAAAAAATTTTGCCAAAATGATGAAATGTTCTTTTTGAGTATAGTATAAGTAATACACTCAAGTAACTTTCAGTGAGAAGAAAATCTAGCTGTGTCACCTGGTTTAAAGAACTGTAGCTATCTTATTTTATATTAGAGGTGTTGTGGCTAGGACTTTCTACTGTCTTTCAAAGCTGTGCAGTGTATGTGGAAGAGCAATGGGATAACTAAACTCATTTAGATAGGCACACTGATGCCTGCCGATCAGTGACCCAGGCTTTCCCACAGAACCAGAAACTGTGGGAAACTCACCTCCTTCACTTTAGGCTGTATTAAAAACAAGAGGCAAATATAGAACTACTAAGCATACAAATGAATTTAAGCTAAATTGGGGGGAAAAGGAAAAAACTTGAAAGTTTAAAAACAAGACTAGAAAATTGTTATCCCCTTATAGAAACAAGGCTAAGGCAAATAACTAATTTTTGGAGGTTTTATTGAGACATAATTCACGTACCATAAAGTTCACCAATAAAACATGGACAATTCAATGGGTTTTAGTATATTCACAGTATTGTGCAACCATCACCACTATCTAGTCTTAGAACTTTTTTGTCACCCTAAAGAGAAACTCTGTATTCATTAAGCAGTCAAAATCCATTTTCCTCTCTCCCTTAGACCCTGGAAATCACTAATCTGCCTTCTGTCTCTATGTATTTGCCTATTCTTGAAATTTTATATATAATAATATAATCAGTGGCTTTTGTATCTGGCTTCTTTCACTTACTATAAGGTTTTCAAGGTTCATCCCTGTCAAAGTATGTGTCAGTACATTATTCCATTTTATTCAATTGTACCGATACACCAAGTTTTATTTACCCATTTGTTCTGCGTTGTACATTTGGGTAGTTTCCATGTTCAGGCCAATATGAATAATGTTGCTATACACATTTATGTACAAATTTTTTTGTGGCCATATGTTTTCATTTCTCTTGGATAGAAATCTAGCAGAGGAATTTCTGGGTCATTTGATAACTGTTGAGTTGTAAGAATTCTTTATATATTCTTAAAATAAGTCTTTTATCAGTTATATGATTTTTAAATATTTTATCCCATTCTGTACAGGTTATTTTTTCACGTTATTAATATCTTTTGATGCACAAGTTTTAAAATTTTGATGAAGTCCCATTTAGCTATTTGTTATGTTGCCTGTGCTTTAGTGTCATATCCAAGACTTTTGCCTGAGCCAGGGTCATATGATTTACTTCTATGTTTTCTTCTAAGAATCGCATAGTTTTAGCTGTTACATTTATGTCATTGATACACTTTGAATTAATTTTTGTATATGGCTTATGGTAGCTGTACAACTTCATTCTTCTTCAGGTAAGCATATAGCTGTCCCAACACCATCTGGCACAATTTGCTTAAAAAACTATTTTTTTTCCATTGCATGATCTTGACACTGTTATCAAGAATCGTTTGATCATATTAATAGATATATGAGTTTATTTCTAGACTGTCAATTCTATTCTGTTGATCTATATGTCTACCCTTAAACCAGTACCATTGCAGCTTTATGGTGAGTTTTTCAAGATTGTTTTGTTTATTCTGAATACCTTGAATTTCCATATGAATTTTACGATCAACTTGTGAATCTCTGAAGAAACAGAATCTGAATCTGGGATTGCATTGAATACATAGATCAATTTGGGGAATATTGCCATCTTAATAATATTAAGGCTTCCAGTCCATGAACACAGGATGTCTTCCATTTATTTCACTCTTTAAATTTCTTTCAACAAATACTTTTGTAGGAGGAAAATTTTTCTGGGTTGTTCTTTGACAGTCACCCATTTCCCATTACACTGTGACACCTCTTTTGGCATCTATATATTGTCTCATGCTTTGGACCTTTTCATGGATAATATAATAGACTGGGTGTTCAAACAGATCTGGGTTTAATACCAGTTCTGTCACTTAAATGTCTGTGGGATCATTTAAAAATCAATTCGTTTTTCTGTGTTCTGATGCCCTCTTATTTAAAATGGAAAAAAATCTGTTTCAGGATTACTGTAAGAAATCTATAAGTATTGGAAAATGTCTGCATAGTTTCTGGCATATGGTGGTCATTCAATAATTGCTACTATTCTTCTTACCACTTTCTCACATCAAAATAAATCTTTCCTTAGGATGAGTGTCAATGGATAATGGGAAAACTGATGAATCACTGGTACTTAGCTACCCTCCTAGTTAGTAGGTGTACTAACTTTCTTAAAATAATAGTCATTTCAAGAACTATTTAGAGGAGATTTTAGGACATGTGCCTTTTAAACCACACACTATAATCCACTCTCCCACAATTGTATTGAGTATTTCTTTCCTACATGCATGATTCTGTGAGGAATTATAGACGTGTAAAGTACAAATAACTCTTGCCTAAAGATACTAACATTGGAGTTGGGTGAGAGGACAAAAAATAGAAAGCAAATAATTTATAGGTGTCATAAAGGTAATACCTGTCAACATTTTCTCAAAAGGATTATCCAATATAAGTGGTATGAGGCATCAGAGAAAGAAAAAGTCAAATGTGAACTGGACTGATCCACAAGGCTTTACATAAATAATGTAAACTTTGTCTTGAAGTCGGATAGCCTTAGATAGCAAGAGAAATGGGAGAAAAGAGAATGCTATGAGTAAAGATAACAAGTCAATGAAGGATATAATGTTTGTAAGTGAGAAGTCTGGCTCCTGGTTAAAATCCTTTGTGTGATTTTTCAGTCTTGGCCATAGGCAATTGAGTTTTATCTGGCAGACCTCATGGGGAAAAAAGCTGCTCTTCCTACATCAGATTTAATGTACAGCCAATGAATTGAAATCTTTGAGAAGAGTTGTAGTCAAAAACTTAAGCCCCTCTGGCCAGTCATGCTCTTCACATATTTCCATTCCTACCCCTGGAATCTTCCTTCTCTTTATCTGAGGCCTAAGACAGGGATCTTCTTCAGGTACCTCTGCCAAGGATTCCTTATTGGAGGATGAAGGGGAAACCTTAAAGATAACTTTTCCTCACCCTGACTCAGTAATCAGTACTTTTCTATTCTGAGCCCAACCCCCCACCCACCAACCTCCTGCCCTCCAACTGTAGAAGCCTTTTGTTTGGACTGCAATGACCCCTATATCTCTGCTGATCAATCTGACCCTCAACTAGTGCTCCATTCCATGAAGGAAAATGGAATAGGGTGAGTCAGCACTTTTTTGGGTTTTGACATCTTATACTTTTGCAGTAAGTGATTAAAAGCTTAACTCTTTTATTTTTGATTTGTTGCTTTAATCAGCTACTCCAACACCTGGCAATCTCTCCAAGCTCAGCTGAGTTCCTCACAGTAGGTAAGAGCAACTTGCTCTGGCTAAACATGCAAAAGAGGAAATTTCTTGGAAGTATGTGAGATAGCATAGATAATCGAAGGAAAAGCCAAAGAACTAAGCTTCAGAAAGGACAGAGGGCAAAGAATAGGAGGGAATAGAATCTAATTAACAACATTTCAGGGATCACTTTCTATATGAAACAAATCTAACTCTTGTGTTTAGCATTTATATAACTTCATTCAGTGTGAAAATTCCAGACAAAGACAGTTTGGCTCAATTAGGTCTGTGTTATCACTTTGGATGCCTTGTTTGATGGTTCACCAAGGTTGTATCGAATGGGGGTTAGGGAGTTGCCCAGAGCACCTCTCATTCTTGTCCCATGGCTATAGTGTGGAACACTTTTATGGGTTGGGCATGGATGTTGAGAGGCTCCCAGAATATGTAGCTAGGATGATTGGTGAAGGTCTTTCCCTGTCAAAGGCAGTCTATAAAGACTGGGTGAGGTAACTGTTTCTTCAAATGCATGGACACCAACACTAAGCTATAAGAAACACAAAATGTGTAAATATGACAGGAAAGTATGATATAACCAAACAACAAAAAATAACTCTATAATAACTGACCCTAAAAATGGATATCTGTGAGTTTCCTGACAAATAATTCAAAATAGTAGTGTTAAAGAAGCTCTTAGAATTATGAGAGAACATAAATATACAACTAAATGAAATTAGCAAAATGATGCATGAAGAAAATAAGAATATTAACAGAGTAATTAAAAACCACTAAAAAGAACCAAATGGAAATTCTGGAGCTGAAGAACATGATAACTGAACTTAAAAATTCAATGGCAGGTTTAATAACAGATTTATCAAGCAGAAGAATCAGTGAATTTGAAGACAGTCATTTGAAATTTTCTAGTGAGAGAAACAAAAAGAACAAAAGAATAAAAAAGAGTGAAGAAAGCCTAAGGGCCTATGGGGTATCATAAAGTGAAGCAATATATGCATTATGGAATTTCCAGAAGGAGAAGAGAGAGATAGGGAAGACAGCTTATTTAAAGAAATAATGGATGAAAACTTCCCAATCCCAGGAAGAGAAATGGACATCCAGATTTATGAAGCCCTAAGAATCCCAAAGAGGATGAATTTGAAGAAGTCTACAGAAGTCTACATCAAAACATATTATAATCAAATTGTCAAAAGTCAAAGACAAGGAGATTCTTGAAAATCAGCAAGAGAAAAGTGATTTATCATATACAAGAGAGCATCCATAAGACTATTGGTGGATTTCTCTGTAGAACCCATGTAGGCCAGAAGGGAGTGGGAAGTTATATTCCAAGTGCTAAAAGAAAAAAATGCCAAGTGCTAATATAATACCCAGCAAAACTGTTCTTCAAAAATGGAGTAGAGATAAAGACTTTCCGAGACAAAAGCTTAGGGAGTTCATCACCACTAGGCATATCTTACAAGAAATATCAAAGGGAACTCTTCAATTTGAAGTGAATGGATGCTAAATAACAACATGAAACCATATGGAAATATAAAACTCACAGGTAAAGGTAAATACATAGACAAATACAGAACACTGTAATACTGTAATGGTGTATAAGTCACTTAATTTTAGCATAAAAATTAAAAAACAAAAGTATTAACAGTAACTATATCTGTAAAAATTTATTAATAGATCTGCCATGTAAATGATATAAATTGTGACATCAATAACATAAAGTGTGTGGGAGGAGAGAAGTAAAAGTATAGAGTTTCTGTATGTGATTGCAGTTAAGTTTTTATCAGCTTAAAATAGACTATTATAATCATAAGATGTTTTATGTAAGCTTCATTGTATCCACAAAGAAAAATATCTCTACAATAGCAAAAGAGAAAGAATCAAAGCATATCAAAAAATCAACAAAAAAATAAAAAGCACGAGAAGAAAAGAAGAGCAAATAACTACAAGATGGTCAGAAAAAAATTAACAAAATGACAATGATAAGTCCTTCCATATTAATAATTACTTTGAACACATATGGATTAAACCTCCTAATCAAAGGACAGAGTGGCTGAATCATTTAAAAAAAAAACAAGATCCAACTATGTACTATCTATAGGAAACTAACTTTATTTTTTTTATTTATTCAGGATATTATGGGGGTACAAACATTTTGGTTACATGTACTGCACTTGCCCCATCCAAGCCAGGGCTACAAGGGTGTCCCTCCCCTATACAGTGCATTCCACTTCCATTAGTTGGGAAACTCACTTTAGATTTATAAGTTTTGTTTTAGACATATCCATATGTATGTTAGGCCTGTGCATGCATTGTTTAAACATGTATACCACCCATTCTTTCGGTCTACTGATGGTGCTGTTATTAAGCCACTCATTTTGTTTTGTGTCTCTAGACCTTTCTTGGTCAGGAGATGGTTGGTGCTGTTCCCCATCATCCCATAAGAATAGACACATATTTATATTTTCATAGCCCACTACAGATAGAATATTCTTCACATATGTAATTTACTATGCATTTCACCCTACTCAATAGGCAGTGCAGGAATATATCTATCTTATTGATGAGGAAACTAAGGCTTGAAAAGATAAAGTGACTTTCTCAAGGCTACAAAGGTAAAAGGTGAAGCTAGGGCTAGGATTCAGTTGTTCTGATTCCTAGTCTAGGACTGTTATACTATATTAGACTATAGAAAAGGGTCATGGCCTTTGAAGAAATTTAGATTGCATATGAAAATATGAGTGACTTGGGTGAGAAAGTGCTATAGTAGATGACTATATTATAAGTATTTAGGTCCTTGAAAATCAGATATGCTAGCTTTCTTTCCAAAATTCAGAATATGAATTAAACAGAAGAAGGAAATGTGTGTGTGTGTGTGTGTGTGTGTGTGTTGTAGAATAGTTTCTTTAGGCTAGTTTCAATAATTTCCCCTTTATTTCACTTCTCCCTAACATAACCACAAGGTTCAAAAGTGGGCACTTAAAAAAGCTTATTTGTTGAAAGGATTGATTAAAGAAATGAAAAGATAGGAATGGGACCAGTCAGACAGTATTTTCACCTCTCATTCCTGTCCCTTGGCTGTAGTATGGAACACTTGCATGAGCTCGGCATGGATGTTGCTTATGGTGAACATTGTTAATGCCTCCTCCTGAACCACTGACCTCTGCTGCATGAGTACCTTGATAGCCCCCATCCATTACTTTTTCCCATCCCAGGGAGAGCTAGAGAAGAGTAAGGTTGGATCTCAGGGCATCATCCTGAGAAGCATGAATGTTTGCGTATTTTACAATTCCCATTCATCAGAGTAGAGCCAGCATCCCACTGGTTCTTCTCCCCCAAGCTCAGAACACCAAAAGTAGAGAGAGGAATTGTTTACTCTTTCCTAGGCTGTGCAAAAACTTTGTAATTTTATCAGGTCCTGTTTATTTATTTTTGTTGTTGCTATGATTTCTTTTGGGGTCTTCATAAATTCTTTGCCTAGGCTGATGTCTATAAGTGTTTTTCCAACATTTTCTTCTAGAATTCTTATGGTTTCATGCATTAGGTTAAGTCTATTATCTATCATGAGTTGATTTTTGTGAGTAGTGAGAGGTGTGGATTCTGTTTCAGTCTTCTACATGTGGCTATCCAATTTCCCCAGCACCCCATATTGAATAAGGATTCTTTTTCTCAGTGTATGTTTTTGTCTGCTTTGTCAAATATCAGATGGCAATATGAGGGTGTCTATGGCCATACCAACCTGAATGTGCCGTATCTCACCTGGTCTCAAAAGCTAAGGAGAGTCGGGCCTGGTTAATACTTAGATGGGAGTTCTGAGTCTCCAAATTTACTCTATTCATTATTTTTGTCTCTAGAATTTTCTATTTGTGTTTTTTTCACTTTAAGCCAATGACATATCTTTCAGTAAATGTAGGATTCATTTTTTTTTATTTTTTGTTATAATAACCCTTCTGATGCAACTATTTTTTAGCACTTTGCAATACACAGCTACACTGAATCCTGAGCTTCTCTAGGTAAGGAACCATGTTTTATTCATGTTTTTACCCTGATGGCCTGGTACGTAGTGGGCACTTATTAAATATTTACTGAATGCATCAGTTGGCAATATCTCATCATCTGTAACTCCTCCAGAGCAAGTTGTACTTCTCTTCACTGTGCTCATATATCTCTCTATTTACATTGTATTGTAAACATGTGTTTTTTTGTCTCCTCCAGGTACACCTCAATGACAGAAACAAAGACTTCATCTTTTTATTCCCAATCCCTAACACTAGTACCAGTTTCCAACACATAGTAGTAGGTGCTCAGTAAAAGTGTTTTTTTTTCCTTTTATTCCATCATATAATGAGGCTACAAATATTTTTAGGGTTACATACATTGCCCCTACCATCCCTCCCCCCCACATGTGAGAGCTTCAAGCGAGTCCAATCCCCAGGTGGCACGCACAGCACCCATTATGTAACTCTACACTTCCTCCCCCCTCCCGCCTGCCCTCCATCTAACAAAATTGTTTTTTTTTTTACATTTTGGATACATTGTATAACTTTGCCTCTCCCTAAGAAGGGTTAGAGGTATGCCCTTCCCCCCGACAATGCTAATCCTGGATTAAGCTTAAGCCCGTTATCCAAAGTGAGGTGACACAAGGTATGGAAAATGGGCTCTACATCTAGTCGCCATCAAATTGGTACTGACTGAGTAAAAGTTTTTTGAACTGAATGTATCTTTCAAAGTTAGATCCCATTCAGCAGAGTGGGATTCACACTAACAGAAGATAATAAGATGCAGCCCTTGTGATATTATCTCTTCCCTTCCATCCTTCCCAGTAGACTAGGCTCCTTGAAGGTATGGTGTGAAGTATAGTCATCTCTCTATCCCTATTATCTAGCATCTATATGGCACACAGTACTCAAATGTTGAACTAAATTGAACTCCCACCTCTAATCTTAGGTTAGACTTCATTATAGCTTAACCTAGCCCAACTATTAGTGTAAAATAGCTTCCTGGCTTGATTCGATAAATGCAATCAAATTCAAATCTTGAATGTCTCCAATAAATCTTATAGTTTAAATTGCCAGATTAGGCTATTCTACCTTAATTAGTTTAGCTTTCTTTGATTCGAACATGGCCAATTAATTTAAATTAAATAAGCAATTCAAAGCCTGTGGACAATAAATTAGATAAATGTAAACGTCAAGGACTGCAATCTCCTGGCTATATTTTAAAGATAGTAACTATGTAAGACATCAGAAGCAAATATTTTTTTTGATAATGATAATGAGATGTTACACAATAGGAGGAAAACTTGTACTTATTTGAAAACCTAAAGACACTAGAAACATTCTGGCAACAAATTCTTCTCTTTGTTGCTGTGTGAGAAGTTACCATAGTTCTAGTACAATTTTACAAGTTACCACAAAATTGTTTGCATTGTGATGCATCAAGTTGTGATGATAGTTTAGGAATCTTTTTGACATCTCATACTACATGTGTTGTTTCTGGTGATTATTTGTGGTTGTTCATTAGAAAGTTAACTACATTGCTTTCATTCAGCTATTAGAGTTGATTGGAACTTACCCTCTGCTACAGAAAACCACAACAACAAGTAATTGGGCCAAATGCATCAATTTAGTGGATAATAACAGCAAAATACTTGAGTTAGCTGAGAGGTTGTTTCACTGAACTAATCAGTAAATCTATCAAAAAGGGTTGAATGCAATTTTCTAACACCAAACAAGCGTGCTTGTTTTTGAAATATTTGCTCATGCTTTCTTTGTATTCTGAGGTAGGACTTTAGCAGTACTTCACAATTTTAAGATGGTTCTGTAAAATCTTACTCTTCAAATGGTCGTAGTCATTTGAGCTATTTGATGGGCATGTATAGATATAGGCTTTGCTCTATATTCCCAGTAGCTCCCTGACTTTTTAGAGACTTTTTGTTGCCCAAGCTGTAGGAGCTAATCTGCAACACAATAACTCATTTTCGAAAGGTTCTCATTTTACCTGTAGGAAAAAAATTAGTCATGGAGAAGTCAATTTATGTTGAGAATCCATGGCAATATTAGTACTTAAAATAACAGCTCTTGGGACATCAAAAAAATTCTTTGCTTATGAATTATTTGTAGGTATTCTTACATTTTTGCTTTCAAGCACTGTACTGAAATGACAAAAACAGTTTCTGAGACTTGTGGGCACATGAATTTAGCAGTATAATAGCTTCCTGGCTTGATTCAATAAATGCAATCAAATTCAAATCTTTAATGTCTGCAATGGTCAACTGTGTAGACCCCCAAATTTTAAAGAAACCCAGATCTGATCAAGATGTACCATATATATGTGTATGTGTGTGCATGTATGTATATATATGTATATATATTTTCTGTATTTTTGAAATGTATGATGAGTCTTGCCGTTAAATTAATACAATTACATTTTAAGCATCACAGCATCACAGCTCTTTAATGTCTATATGGTTATATCCTTAACCACTAAACACATCTGACCGAGACATTCATATGAATGATTTCATGACCAAAAGCTATCCCTGGAATGTGAGGATTTGGGGGGACAATGAGAATGAGAATGCCCCAATGAATATATGGTGGTCAATAGAAAACAAGGTGTTTGCATGAGAAGATTATCAGAAATGGATGCAAGGAAACAAAAAGGAAGGTTAGGGGCTTTGTGAGTCAGGGTCCAAGCAAGAAACAGATGGCACACTCATGTTGGAAAATTTGAGGTAAATTTAGCACATGGACTATTTACAAAAGTGTGGGTAGGATTTGGGTATAGCAATAAGGAATGGTGAAGGACCCCAGGGCTAACAGCAATCAAGTACTGTCACCATCACTGGGCTGGAAGAAACAAAGGTGGGAATGATCATCAGAACCCACATAAGATAGTTATATGAGAAGGGCCACATGGCAGAAGCTATGGCCTTCAGTAAAAGGACATTGTTATCCCAATGTAGGCCAGGAGGGAAGGAGCCAAGGGAAGACAATACATACACCAGCTTCATTTTCTCCTTTTTCTTTTACCTGACAGTGCCTCCCACTGGCCAGACCCAACAGGAAGCTAAAGGCAAAGGTACTTGGTATATGTCTACACAAGTCAACCTCCCACGGAAATGTGCAAGGTGGAGAAGAATGCAGATTTTCTACTGTAAGGATTTCTAGAAAAAGTGACCTCATTCCTCTATGTCCCTCAAGGTGAATATGATTGTAAGTTGGTTTGTTTTGAAGAAGTTAATTAATTCTATTCAATTTCAGTAAAATTATGATAGAATAATTTAAGTATAGTTACAATTTCATGGCATAATTTGCTTTGAAAAAGTGTTGCACATTTTGGTAAATAAAGTGTGTGGCATAGTAGAGAATAAAAGATTTCATATCAGAAGGCGTGGATTTTGGTCCTGGCTCTTCAAACTGACAAGCTTTGTGACTTTGAATAAGTTACTTCTCTGAGCTTAGTTTATATATGGATAAAAGGAGCTATAATACATGTGCTATTTGTCCATACCTTAAAGGATAGTTGTAAGGATTAAATGAAAACGTATTTGAAAAATACTTTATAAACCAAAATGTCTCTTTTAATGCAAGCATCTACTATTCCAGCATTGCAAAGTGGATTTTAAAGATAAGTTCTGGGCTTGTGGAGAAATAAGCTGACGTTTTGATTTTTTTTTTTTTTTTTTTTTGCAGTCACGGATCTATCTCATTCCATCCAGACAGGACTCTGCCAGCTTCTCAACGGATCTAAATAAGTTTTAAATGAGATTCAGGAAGACATAATAATAGCTTATTCTGATTGTTCTTTTTATACCATGCAGTCTCTAAATATTCATTGTGCTCATATGATTAAGCTGTAAATCAATAAAAAAGCCAGTGGGCTTTTTTGAATTTTTTACTTTGACCCATATATTTGGCTATACCAGTTATCTTAACTCCATATCAGTTTTTACTCTTTTCCCATCTCGCTTACCCATATTGCTTTGTCTGAACAGCTCCTAATCATATTTCAAGACCGAAAGTAAATATACTCACCTCAATAAAGCCTCTACTTACAAATCTCCTTTGGTACATGTAGTATCACAATACATGATATTAGAATTATTTGTTTCTTTTTCTGCATCTCCCATGAGACCTTGACTATAAGGGTCCTGAGGGTAAAGGTATTTTCCTATCTAGGTTTTTATCCCCATCAACTAGCAAAGTGCCTGGCACTTTGTGTGGTATCTGTTAATTGAAATTCAAATTCTGGACATATGTAGATATAATATAAAAAGAAATGCTGAATACTAATTTTATTGAAGTAGCCTTTCTAATCCTCAAATTGGTTATCAGATTTAAACAGCTAATATTTGCCTACTATTTACTTTCAGTGTGGAGTTTCAGCAGAAGACACACACTGACTTAGATAAAAAGGTCCTTAAAAGGCTCCAAGGTGACAGTGATCATAAATGCATATACTGAGGAAACACTTGCCTGAAAAATAAACTTGAGACATTTTTCGAAATACTGTGAGGCTACACTAATTTGGTGAGAGTAGATAAGATTTTTACTAGCCTTTGTATTTTAGTACCTATATTCCATTTGCTAATTCTTTTTTGTTATCTATGAGTACTCACTAGCAGACTATTGTAGCAAGTACCAGGGGGTTAAGAAAAAATATTTATGGAAGTACATAATTAAAATTGAAAAAGTTATATTTATTGACTTTACCTCTCCCACATAAAGACAAACATTATACAATTTCATGGTAAACACATGTATAATCAGTATTTCAACCAAACTAGTTTGTTATGGTGGCCTTTTTCTTAGCCAGAATTCATGAGGTTTAAAGATAAAAGCAGTGGCTCAAAAAGCTGATTGCTTGAGAATATTTTCTCTCATTCTGTAGGTTGTCTATTTGCTGTGTTCATTGTTTCCTTAGCTGTGCAGAAGCTTTTTAGTTTAGTCAAATCCCATTTATAATATTAATTTTTGTTGTTGCCATGATTGCCATTGGGGTATTTTTTCATAAATTATTTGCCTAATCTAATGTCTAGAAGAGCTTTTCCTACATTTTCCTCTAGAATTCTTATGGTTTCATGGCTTCGATATAAGTCTTTTATCCATCTTGAATTAATTTTTGTGAGTGATAAGAGGTAGAGGTCCTGTTTTATTTTTCTGCATGTGGCTATTCAATGTTCCTAGCACCATTTATTGAATAAGGCTTCTTTTCCCCAGTATACACTGTTGTTTGCTTTGTCAAAGATTAGTTGGTTGTAGGTAGTTGGTTTTACGTCTGGGTTCTCTGTTCTGTTCCACTGGTTTGTCTCTATTTTTGTACCAATCCATGCTGCTTTGATTACTATAGCCTTGTAGTATAGTTTGAAGTCTGGTAATGTGATGCCTCCAGTTTTGTTCTTTGTGCTTAAGATTTCTTTGGCTATTTGGGCTCTTTTCTGGTTCAAAACAAAGCATAGAATTATTTTTTATAGATCTGAAGTATGACATTGGTAACTTGATGAGGATTGCATTGAATTTGTAAATCACTTTGTGTAGTATAGACATTTTAACAATGTTGATTCTACCTATCCATGAGCATGATCCGATAAAGATCTAATAATCAGAATTTACAAAAAATTCAAGCAAAGAAGGAAGAAAAAGATAAATAGCCATATTAAAAAGTGGGCAAAAGACATGAATGGATGATTCTCAAAAGAAGAAAGACAAATGGCCAACAAATATATGAAAAAATGCTCAATATCATTAATCATCAGGGAAATGCAAATTAAAACCACAATAAGATATCACCTTACCCCAGTTAGAATGGCTTTTATTAAAAAGTCTAGAAAGTTAGATTCTGGCATGGATGCAGAGAGAAAGGGAATGCTTATACACTGTTGGTGGGACTGCAAATTAGTACAATCTCTGTGGAAAATTATGGAGATATTTCAAAGAACTGTAAGTACAACTACGATTTGATCCAGCAATCTCACTATTGGGTATTTATCCAAAGGCAAATAAGTCATTTTATCAAAAAGACATCTGTACTCAAATATTTATTACCGCACAATTCACAATTGCAAAGATGTGGAATCAACCCAGGTGCCCATCAATTCATGAGTGGATTAATAAAACGTGGCATATTCACACCATGGAGTACTACTCAGCCATAAAAAGATGAATTAATACCTTTTGCAACAATTTGGAAGGAACTGGAGAACATTCCCCCAAGTGAGGTATTGCAAGAATGGAAAAACAAACACCACATGTACTCCCTATTAAATTGGAAATAATCAATGAGCACACAAGTGCACAGAAGGAAGTAAAACTCAGTGGAAAGCAGCCAGCAGGAGGCGGGGAGGAGGAGAAGGGAATAAACCAACCTAATGAGTAGTATGAAGACTATCAGGGCAACAGGCACACCTATAGCCAGGACTTGAGCATTACAAAAATGATCCATGTAACGTCAAACATTTGTACTCCCTTAATATTTTGAAATAAAAAAAGATAATTGCTATGCCTCTGCCTCAATGTGATAGATGGACTGTTGGACAGTAAAGTCTATTTCTGAAACTTTTGTGATTATCTGATCTTAAGGTTTGGGCTAAGGAATGGTGAAGCAGACTTTAGACACTGTATGTGAGCTTTTCCTTTTGTAACAAACAAAGCCCAAGGACATACTGATTTTTCGATTTTAACTAGTTTGTTTTTTTTTATTTTTTTCTCTCACAATCAAAAATATTTTATTTTTATATAAAATCAAATCATGAATTATGCATTGCATTCTTTTATTTATTTATTTATTTTTATTTCATTATATTATGGGGGTACAAATGTTGTTAAGGTTACGTATATTGCCCTTGCCTCCTCTCCCCCCTCGAGTCAGAGCTTCAAGCTGTCCATCCCCCAGGTGGTGCGCATCACACTCATTATGTATGTATATGCCCATCCCCTCCTCCCCCCTCCCACCTGCCAAACACCTGATAAATGTTTTGTTGTTGTTGTTGTTGACATTTTGGTTATATTTTATATCTTTGCCTCTCCCTAGGAAGGGTTAGAGGTATGCCCTGTTTTTTAAACAATTTGTTTCAAAATATATCAAGGAACAAGAGATAACTTTGTACCAGTCAGCACGACCCAGTCAGAGGAATGTATTGAGTTTTAAGATGTTTCTTCTTAAAGAAGATAATGTACCTGAGCCAACATCTTGAGACCTTCCTCTCCTTTGTCTTTATTTTAGGAAGCAATACATTAATGGGTTTTATCAAAAAGTCCCAAAACAATAAATGTTGACATGGATGTGGAGAGATAGGGACACCCAAATACTGCTGGTGGGACTGAAAACTAGTACAACGTCCATGGAAAGTAGTATGGAGATACCTCAAAGAACTAAAAGTTGACTCGTCATTTGATCCAGCAATCCCATTACTAGGTATTTACCCAAAGGAAAAAATAGACGTTACAAAAGACACCTGCACTCGAATGTTTATAGCAGCACAATTTACAATTGCACAGATGTGGAAACAACCCAAGTGCCCATCAATACACAAGTGGGTTAATAAAATGTAGTATATGTTTACCATGGAGTACTGCTCAACCATAAAAATATAGTGAACTAATATCTCTTGCATTAGCCTGGATAGAACTGGAGACCATTCTTCCAAGTGGAGTATTACAGGAATGGAAAAATAAATACCACATGTTTTCACCATTGAATTGGAACTAATCAATCAACACTTATGTGCATAAATGGAAATAACATTCATCGGGAATCAAGCAGGTGGGAGGGGAGAGGAAAGGATGGGTAAATTCACACCTAATGGGTACAATGCACACTATCTGAGGATGGCACACTTATATCTTTGATTCAAATGGTACAAAAGCCATTTATGTAAACAAAATATTTGTCCCCCCATAATATTCTGAAATGAGAAAGATAAAAATAAAAATAAAAAATACTCAGAACTGATAGATGTAGCTTAATAAACACATTTATTTTACTGATTTCTATTGTATTGAAAAAATAATTTTAAAACTGAAGTTCAAAAATCACTCACAATTCTATTATGACTTCTATAAATTGCCTCAAGTATTTTCTTTGTTTAAAATTTTTTAATTCAGGATATTATGGGGGTACAAAGATTTTGGTTACATGTAATGTCTTTGCCTCGCCCAAGCCAGGGCTACAAGTGTGTCCTTCCCCCACACAGTGCACTCTGCTTCCATTAGTTGTGGGTTTACCTGCCCGCCCCTCCACTGCCCAACCTGACCAGCACCCAGGGAGTATTACTACCATGTTAACACCTTAGTATAGCCAAAGCAATCTTAAGCAAAAAGAACAAATTGTGAGACATCAGTTTGCCAGACTTGAAACTTTACTACAAGGCTATAGCAACCAAAACAGCATGGAATTGGCACAACAACAGAGATATAGACCTTTGGAATAGGATGGAGATCCCAGATATAAAACCATCCTCATATTGTCATCTAATCTTTGACAAAGCCTCAAGTATTTTCTTGGATTAATCTATGACATTAAACTCTATTTACACAATATCAAAGTCACCAGTGGAGAGCTGTAAGATTTGGTCAACTAGTTTTTATCTACTTTATGCTAAATGATTTAAATATAACAATAATAATTTTCTATAAATATAAATGTTCAAAGAGTGACTCACAAAACTCTTGCCTTAGTACATTTCTGTATAATCAGGAGTTGTTGAATTGGTTAGGTATAGAACTTCTTACAGTTACATAGAGCAGTTTGTTTGCCTTTACACAGGACATATTCTTTTCAAGTTCCAAGATAAACAAATATTAAGATTGCATAGAATTCCCCCCCTAAAACTTCTATGGCTAAAAATTGTTACTTTTTTGAAATTATTTTAAATGTATCATCAGCAATTGGCTTTCTTATGAGGGCTATTCTTCCCCACATATATTTTTATCACTTAGAATTATGTGAGATTGATTAGAGAACAATCATGTCACTTGCAGAACAAGATGCTGCTTTCCATTCCACTGGCTTCACCTATAATCCAAGTGAATACCGAAGGTGGCCAGGGGTATGAAAGGGAGACAAATCATTCAGGGTCACCTGAAAGTATTTTAACCTTTAAATATGAAATTCAAGAATGCCTTTCTATACTATGTAAATAATCATATATATATTTTTTGACCCATGCTCATGGCTATGATTTATACAACAAAATGATATAGAGCACAATCAGCACAGGGACAAAGCACATGGGTGAAGTCTGGAGGAAGCCAGGCACAGGCTTCCAAGACTCTTCTCCCAGATGAGTCATCCAGGATGTGCTTACTTCCTCTAGCAATGAGTTGTGACAACACATGAAAAGCTGTCTACCAGGGACACTCAGTAGAGACTCAGTGCCCAGGGTCAGGTGGGAACCCTCTGCCTGGAACACACCAAAGTTCCAGACTCCCAAAAGCAAAGCAGTTTTCCATCATAAACCACAGTTTGTACAAACAGTTTAGGCATACTGAGCTAGTATTATTACATAGTGGTGAGAATCTTCCCAAAACCCCACTTCCCAGATGCCAGCCAAGGGCCAGCCTTGCAAGCAGACCTTTGTCTCAGGCCTGCTAGGTTCATTCTTTTCTGCACAGTTGGAGGGTAAGGAGGGGAGGGGAGACCATGAGGCTGGAAGAGCATATAGAAGCGACATCACAGGGGCCCTTCTATGCCAAGGACATAGTCAGGGGGTGATGGTGACATGGACAGGTGATAAGCTGGAGGCAGGTTACCAGATCCAACCTGTGCATAAAAATGGAGGAAGGTGCCCATAAAAGTCATACGGAACCCTTGGTCATTGGGAACCCCTTAGAGCCCTGTGTCCCCCCTGGGGCACATGTCTCACTGTGTTGTAATGATCTGCTCACTCTTTTGATTTTTTTTAGAGATGAGATCTCACTTTGTTGCTCAGGCTGGAGTGCAGTGGTGTGATCATAACTCACTGCAACCTCAAACGCCTGGGCTCAAGTGATCCTCCTGTCTCAGTCTTCTGAGTAGCTGGGATTATAAGCACAAACCACCACACTCAGCCAATTTTAAAAAATTGTTTTGTAGAGACTGGGTTGGGTCTCATAGCAAGACCCTAGGCTGGTTGCTGAGGCTGGTCTTGAACACACAGGCTCAAGTGATCCTCCTGCCTCAGCCTCCCAAAGTACTGAGATTATAGGTTGAGCCACCGTGCCCAGCCATGATCTGCTCATTCAATTGCCCTCTGCACCAGACAATGGGCCCCTAGAGAGCATGGGCCATGACTTACCTTGTCAAACAGGCATGAAGTAAGCATTTGCTGAATAAACAAACACTTATAAATTAAAAAAAAAAAAAAGTTAGCATTGATTGAACACTTACCTAGGGCCAGACATTCTACTAAGCTCCTGTGAAGCAGATACATTAATATCATCCCCACTTTACAGTTGAGGACATTGAGGCTATAAAAGATTAAATAACTTGCCCAAGTTGTTCACCAAGAGTGTGTGAGTGTCAAGCCTGCTTGCTGGACCACTGGTGCAGCAATGTCTCCACAGGAGGTAGAGCATCTGGTAAGTGTATCAAAAGACTGAGAGTCAGTTTCCAGGAGAAAGACCTTCCATAGACTTCAGGCAAGTCTATGAATTCTGACCCATGAATCCATGCTCTCAGGGGCCCCTGTGCTGCCCTGACCTTCCTTCTGAGCACACAACCCTTTCAAGCCATTCATCTACGTGGGCAGCACCAAGCCAGCTGCTATGCAGGGGGTGTTGGTGACAATGACTGATAATTGGAGCTTACACATGCTCAGTGCCAGACATCAGCCTGTCAAGTCCTCATGCCATCCTCTGAGACTATGGGTGAATACTATTCCTGTTTCAGAACACCAGAATACAGCGTGAGCTGTGCTCCCATAGAGGGATGTGCAGAATGTGCAGCTCAGTGCTGAAGCTGTTGTTTCTGCCTTGGGAACTTGGGGGCAGCAAAGTCATCATCAAAGAAGAAACATTTGAGCTTGTTCTTGAAAGATTAGCAGAATTTCATCAGGCAAAATAATGAGGGAAGAGCATCCCAGGCCAAGGCATAGCCTGAGCCAGAGCTTGGGAGTGGGAGAGGCCTCTGGGTGAAGCCCTGGAAGTGCACGTGAGGCCCTCAGGAGTTCAGAAGCCACACCAAAGAGTCAGTGATTGAAAATTGAGAAGCTGCAGTCAAGTATTTGGTTGATGCACATTTATTGAGCATTTATTAGGTGCCAGACACCATAATAGGACTGAGGGAACAGAGATGACTAAGGCACAGTCATCCATAAGAGTCTGGGCAAATCTCTATGTGCCTGGGACTGTGCATCTCTGTAAGCAACTCAGGTTCTGTCCCTGGCACTGCAGCTGGCCCACTTTGTAACCTGGATCAAAAGTCTTTCCCTCCTCACACTGGACTTGTTCCATAAAACGAGCTTAACTGCACTTGTCATCTGGAGACGGAGCTCTTTGAGCTCTCAGAATGAAAAATTCTGTAAATACGGAGCTTTGTCACCGGACTGGGTGGGGTGAAATAAGCAGCCCACATCAGATCCCTGAAAACCCAGAGAAAGCCCCTGGAAGTTGAGGGCCACCAAGCTCCTCTGAGGTTACCACCCCTTGACAGCTGCCAAGCATCTTCCTGCAGCCGGAAACCTTGAAATGAAAGTCCCCCACCCTCACCAAGGTCTGCCTGTGATGGTTAAATGACAGATGCCAACACCCTGGCTGCTGACTGATGATGACAGGAGGGAGAAGTGGAGGTGGCTTTAGTTTCTGGGAAGTGACTGGAGGCTCTTCCCTCAATAATGTGTTCACTGGACACAAACACACTGAGCACCCACTATGGACCTGTCACTGTCCAGGGTCCACAGGGACGGCAGACAGATACACAGCTCATTCCACCACCACATGAGGTACAACAGGGTAAGCTTGGTCTCTGGTAGCACAAAGAAGCCCACCTGATGTTGACCATGCATCCAGGACAGACCAGGGGTCCAACCTCCCCCCTTCTTCCCCCAAAGATCACGGGGGCAAAAGTCCTTTGTAGTTGAGCAGCACTTGAAGGTCTTCCACATTCCTTTACTCTCTTGATCTCACACATGAGCAAAGGTCAGAGAATCTTGTTGACTTGCCCAAGGTCACAGAGCCAATCAGTGTGGCAGACAGGACAGTTATTATTATTATTAATATTAACATTCCTTGGCTTGTGGCCACATCACTCCAATCTCTGCCTCCTTGGTTGCATTGCCCTCTCCTCTTTTCCTATACATTTCTCTCTCTTTTTTTTATACATTTCTCTTAAAAGGATATTTGTGATTACATTCAGGACCCACCCTGGTAAGCCAGGATAATCTCATTTTAAAATCTTTAATAACATCTGCAAAGTCTTTCCGTAGGTAACATTCACAGCTTCCAGGAGTTAGTACCTACTGCCTGTGGGGACCATTATTTCACCCACTTCAGGCCTATAGAGGCAGCTCAGTGTAAGAGAGGCCTGCCTTCAGTCAGGCTGTGTGCATGAGTTTTGCATTCCCCCTTTGCTTCCCAAACCACATCCTGGGAAGGGGCCCTGTCTGCCAGGACCCTTGGAGAGGAGGGAGGCAGGCTCTGCAATGGAGGTGGTAAGATACAGAGACTCCACTAGAGGTGGCTAGGATATAATTGGGAAGTTAAGTAACCTGGTGATAAGAAGGAATCAAGGGAGGACGCCTCTCCTACCTGGATGCTGTCCTTAAATCTTATTTAAATTCTTGTTTCACTCCTACATTCAGCAGATACTCAGACATGAGCCAGGCCCTATACTGGGCCCTGAAAAGCCAGCCCTTGTCCTCAGGGAACTTACAGTCTAAACCCAGGAGCAACACTAGCCAGAACCCTTGTCTTCAGGATGCTATAAGAGCAGGTGATGTCCCCACTTTCCAGGTGCGGCAATAGAGGCCCAGGACAGGGGACTGTTTTTGTCTGGAGTTGGGCTAAATATGACTTAGCATAAAGGCTTTGCATTTGCATAACCCCCTACCTCCAGTGCTCTCCTGTGTCTGCCTCAATGATTTTGCCATTTTTTGTTTCCTCTTGGCACTTTAAAAGTAAAATGACGATACTCTGTTTCATCTTCCTTTAGAAGAGCTTGCACAAGAAGTGACTCTTCCCAAACTGTGCACTTGCTGCATCTGTACAGTTGGCTGGTGGGGAGCAGGACCCCTGGACTCAGGCAGCATTTTACTCAAATATTGAACACTCATTCCAAGTTTCAGTAAGGCAGAAAAATACGTGTCCAGCCCTGCCTTCTTTCAACACAATTGTGGCAAACTCCCTCCTTAAAACAAGGAGCTGCCATGGAACTTGGGTTCTCTGGGTACAGATTGGGAAGTGGCAGAGCCTTGTGCATGTCTGAAATCTCCCAAATTAACCCTAAGTTGGAAAGAACATGGGGCTTGGATGTGAACAGAATCTTTTTATCTCAGTTTTGTCTTTCTAACAGTGGCTTTAAGCAAATCATATAACCTCTATGAACCTGTTTCCTTGTCAGTAAAATCGGTGTAGAAATGGCTGACTCCAAGGACAATCACACAAGTGCTTGGCATTTAACAAACCTTCAACAAACGTTGCTGAGAGCCCACTAAGGGCCCCCCTTCCCCCGAATTACTCTTCTGGCTAAGCTCCCACCTTTCCCTTGGGCCATGCTCAGGGAGGCGGTGCCCTCTGTCATGCAATGCCTTTGAGGCTTTGGCGCATGGTCTCATTGAGCCAGCTTGCAGGGTGCGCATGGGGGCGCTAGGAGCACTCTCAGGTATTTTGGGCCACCAGACCAGGAGTCCAGTGCACAGTCAGGCCTGGCTGAGCCTGAGCCCCAGCACAGGCTCCTGTCAAGTCCTCCTGCAGCCCAGGGATCACAGCCAGCCAGCGCCTGCCACGCACGGACTCCAGGGCTAGGCATGCCTGGCTGCCAGGCCCACCCATACTCCTATATTTTTAACATACATACCTTGCAATATGTTTAACCCCCTGCCAAGCAATCCAAGGATCTTAGAAGTAACTCTAATCACATCTCCCATCATCCATGTTATTTTTGTATAGTATTATAGTCCCACCTTTTTGATCATGTCACCTGCAAATTAGTCATTGATATGATTGTTTATGTCAGAGGTTAGCAAACTTCTTCTGTAAAGATGGAACAGTTAATATTTTTGGTTTTGCAGCCCCTATGATCTCTGTCACAACTATGTAACTTTGGTGATGTAGCGTGAAAGTGGCCATAGACAATAGGTAAATGAACGAGAATGGCTGTGTTCTGATAAAAACTGTACTTGCAAAAACAGGTGATCAGCGACATTTAACCTATAGGCCATAGTTTGCCAACTCTCCTGGTTTATATATTCAGAGCCTTGTTCAGCTTTACCAAACCCCCTGCTTTTTTTTTTAACTTTTGCATTCCATTTCTTGTAGATTCAATTCTCTTCTTTCTAAAATGGATCCTCCTGTGGGTCTTTCAGTAAAAGTCTCTAAAGCATAACCACTCTTCGATAGCAAAGAATTCCTGAGGCCCTTCCGTCTCGATCTTCTAATTTGATTGGTAAGGATTTCAAACTTTATGTAAAAATTAGGCATTCTGATTTTCTTCAAAAGGCCCTACTCTAATACAAAATTGTGTCTGCCCTAGGTTTAAAACTAATTGTGATATAAATATGAACAAAGACTGGAAAAGAATATGAGAAAATAAGAGTTAATTTGTTAGAATGGTAGGATTGTATGTGATTCTTTTTTTTCTTAGTTATGTTTGTTCAATAAATACTTTTTTAAAAAGTTCTTGTTTCAACTGATTCCACTTCCTTTTTCTTAGAGGAAAAAAAATTGTTCTATCCTCCAAGTACATTGGTTGGTATAATACCAATTTCTAAATAGAATGACATTGGTTTCTCTTTGTAAGATCCCAGTTTCTCAAAGAATACTTTAGGGAAAGCTCTTGACAACTCTCTGTAGTTATGCTGTCTGGATGACACAAATGTGTTGAACACTGATTCCCAAAAGTATCCACTGATTCCTTCCCAAGAGGCCTGTGTGCCTACCCCATGTGCTGAAAATTGGCAGCTTCTTGGCATAGGAGCTGTACTGCATAGTCAAAGCTCAAGTTCCATCAGTATCATTTGTGCTACTGATTTACTTTCAAGCATGTATTGATCTTAATGTCCTTAGCAACGGTTATTTGGAAAAAATCTTTTTACTAGTCTACCACTAGAATCACCTTAATCTTATACTCACTCCCTTTGATGAAGACTGTCATAATATATTATCTTATCTGTTATCTATCACTGCATAACAACCTGTTTCAAAAGTGGAATGGCTTGAACAAGAAACTATGTCTTAGCTCTCAAGATTCTGTGAATCTCCAAGGATATTTTTTCTGTCTTGGGCTGGTTTGATTGATTACTGTTCTGCTCACTGATGTATCTCTGGTCTGCTAGTGGGTTGGCTGGCACCCGAATGTTCTAGGATGGCCTCACATCACATGTCTGGCACTTGTCAGATTATGAAATGGGACACCTTGGTTCTCCTGTGTAGTGGATGCTATGACATGGAACCCAGATCCTCCTCTTCAGAGCCAAGACATATTTTCCCACAGTGTCTAGAAGTGTTGCCTGCTGACAACTTACTGCTAAATATCTATCTCAATGATTGGCAGAAGTAGCTGTTTGGCCCAAGATCATACACCCTCATCTAACGACTGGTTGACGGGAAGAAAAAAAATGCCTGTCCCCTTTGCCTCAACTTGGCACAACTTTGAAGGACCATCTCAGCTTGAGAGCTTTCCAAAGGATCAGCTGAGACCTCTGTTTCAGCTGTGTTGTGGCCCAGCTTTATCCTATTGCCAATCTTACATTCCTTACTGCTTCATAGTTGTTGCCAACAGTATCTACCTAAAACTTCCTGCCTGGAAATCTCTATTCCAGAATCTATTTTCTGGACAAAGTGACTAAGACATTTTTTATGTGGCCTCTCCTCCTTCAGCAGGCTTTCTTGGGCTTATTCGCCTAAGAGAAGTTACAGGGTTCCCAAGTGCATAAAAGTAAACCATGTATTTATTTTAAGGCCTGGGCTCAGAACTTGCACAATTTCCCTTCTGTCACATTATGTTGGACAAATATATCAGTTATTAAAATAAATTTGAATGAGTTAAATAATCTTAATAGTAGTGATAATGATGTTTTTTCAATGTTTACTTTGTAGTAGTCACTGTTCTAAGCACTACATGTGTTAATATTATAACTTATTTAATACCACAACCTTGTGAGGTAGGTACTGTGGTTATCATTTTTACAGATGAAGAAACAGTGGTGTTTTATCATATATTTCCCCAAATAAGCTAAATATACCACATAAAATCTATGAAACACCCTTGGTCCTAATGTGGAGATGAGTGATGTGGTTCTGTGATATACAGAGCAATCAGTCAATTGGCTGATTTCATTTTGGGGATGTTAATCATTGAACAATGTGGATGCTAGGGAGAAATTTAATTAATTTGGGAATTTTATCAAGTGATTGAGACTTAAATGAAGCACAGACAGAGGGCTCACTTCTCCTGGTCTTTCTTTGAACTCTACAAATGTTGTGGCCTTCAGTGTGCTTGTGCTCATGGAACTTTAGAATATTTTATTCACTGAAGGATTCCCATGCTGAAAGAATTTCAGTTGAAAGATTAGACTATTGCAGTCAAACCCCCAGTTGTGCTTTAGAGCAGACATTTTAAGCATCAAGCTAGCTCATATTAGAATACAGGTGGATTTAGTTACTGATCCCATGCATTTATGCCATCTGTCTTTTATTTTAATAATTGCTTTTCCCCAACCTCCCTTGGTAATCAGAAACTACTTTTTATGGCTACTCAAATACTACAGAGGCAGCATGGATTTAGCATAAACCTTTATACAGCTAAGAACTGTCTCCTCATTCTACTGACATAAAAGTTCAGAAACTGTTCTATGTCTGCCGACCCATGGAACCAGAGAAGACCCCGTATAGCAAAATCAATCCTAGGCAATAAAAACA
>VBSM01003018.1:2686175-2709627 GCA_008086735.1 Cheirogaleus medius
GTACCCCCATTACAAGATGGAAAATAAATAAATAAATAAATTAAAAAAAAAAAATAAAAAAAAAATAAAATAAAATGGGACAATGAAAGAGAAGGTGATAGGGTTACTATTTAAGTTAGGATGGTCAGGTCTTTCTAAAGAGTGGCATTTGAGCAGACACCTGAATGAAGGAAGTTATTCATGCTTACGTCTAAGGAAAGAGCATTCCAGTAAGTGGCAATAGCAAATGTAAAGCCTCTGAGGAAAAAAATGGGTTGGGGGTATTTAGAAAAATCTTCATAAGGGGTGAAATTTTCAAAAGAGCTTAAAGAAGAGGTGAGATTTTTGTAAGTAAAGACTGAGGGGAGAGAAAGAACTGCTGATGGAGAAATATAAAATCTTCTACAGAGATTATTAGTTATATGTATTTATATAGATTTATAATATTAATTGTAATATTTTCTTTTCTCAGTCCTTTTATTTCTTCTCTGTTTCACACAATGAGTAATTCAAGACATGATGAAATATCTGGCCTGAGTGTTAGCCTCGTCTATCCAAAACTATAAAGAGGAGGGATGAGGTGAGTTGGGGAACAGTCCAGAGTATGTACAACGTAGCGGAAAGTGCCCTTCCCAAAAAAGACATGCTCTTTAATTTTACTGTGACATCCATGTAAAGTAAACAGCTCTTTTTGTATGCCTCAATAGAGAGTTAAGTCTGTCATTCACACTAAAGTGAGAATAATTTTGATCAGAGAATTCTTTGTATACTCATATAACCTGAAGTAATCAGAAGGAGACTTAAAAGTTATTGCATCCAAGCACCTCCTGATGCTTTTGTCCCCACCAAGTAATTGCCAACCTAAAAGTGAACACAACTAATGATCTCTCTGAGGTATCCTATCCCTTCATTGGTCAACTTTGATGAAATCATTCTCCTTGTAGCACCTATCTACTGGTCTGATACTTATACCTGTATAAGTCAGGGTTCTTAGTCACAGATAATAAAATTCCCCTAGCTAGTTTAAACAGAAAGGGATTTATTACATATTGCTAGTTAACTTATAGAATGTCTGGGAGTGTGGCAAACCCAAGATGGCTATTACACAGCCAGTAATGTGGAATGCCCAATCAAACTATGGGCTACTCTAGCAGAAATTCCACTAACACTACTGTCCCCGACTCAACACATATCATTTTGGACAACAGAAAGTAGAAGTTTTGTCATAGCTTCCCTAGAAGATTCTAACTCTTTATTCACAGTCACCACCTCTCTCTCAAATTTAAAGGGTAAATGCATCTACTTGGTGAAACCTAGATCATGTACAGAAGCTTAGATACAAGGGAATCTGAGAAATCAGTTTTATGATTGCAAGACTCTTAGTAATGGAAGGTAGAATAGAAGAGGACTGGATGGGGTATTGAGTGTGCCAATCTGCAATATTTGTCATATTTTCTCTCTTAACTTCCTTGAGATTAAACATTTTCAGTTCCTTTGGATGTTGAGGTTTAAGTCAATTCACCATTCTAGTACTTCTCCTCTGAGAATAGACGAGCATGTATAGGTCCTTCAAAATGTCACACCAAGAACAGGATAAATTTTCAGATATCTTTTGACCTGTACAAAATGGAACAGGCCTATCACCTCTCATACATATTGAACATCTATTAACATAACCTCAAAATGCTGTTGACTTATAGAATTTATTGACTAGGACAGTGACTCTTTTTCACATGTCTCTCACTGTTTTTAAGGCAAGTAATCTCAAAGCTGTGCTACTGTACTCGTACAGCTGCTTTTATACACAAAAGTACAAAAGTAGCATGTTGAAATGTATCACTATTAACGTTTATCTTGTTAAAAATCAGAACCCAAAACCTGATAACAAGAGGCTAAAGAGATGCGCAGAATCTATTTTCTACTAAATCATTATTTCTCCTGGCTTTATATCTACTAATTGTTAAATAAGCATTTCAACTATGTTCTCATGCAATTCATTAATACAAATGATTAATATGACAAGGCAGAAGATAGATACCCATAAGAGATGGGTTAACACTAAGCTATTCATTAGAACACAGATTATTTAACCATAGGGGTGTGTGTGCATGTGTGTGTGTGTGTGTGTGTGTGTGTGTGTGTGTATACAATTTAAACACAATTGTCTGGTCCCAATTGATCCATCTTATACATAGGATACTAGGAAAGACTTTGTAAAATGCCAAATAGAAATTCAGTTACATAATTTTCAGAATACCCTTTATGTACCAGTTTGACAAAATTCAACATAATTCATCTCTTCATCCAACCCCCATAATAGACCTGCCTCCTGAATTTCCTATGTCTGACAAAAGACCCTTTCTCCTTGGGGTTACTCAGGATTGAATTGTTACACTATCTCTAATACTTTCAATTCCTTCTCCTCATAATCAATTAATCACTAAGATGGTTGTTTGTTCTTTCATTATAATGCTCTGGCACGTTTATGTCTCCATTTTGTACTTTCACCACCCTAATCCAGGCCCATAGCACTTCAGACATGGACCACTGAAAAAGCTTAACTGATTTCTCTCATTCTTTCATTTGGTGACACTGTGAAGAATGGCTCCCTTTGGTTCCTGTCACTCCCATCGAAAATGCAATCACGCATCTCCTCTGTACACACTTATTAGACATTCTTGAGGGCTCTTTCTTGTTTCTTTCAACCTGTTTGAAAGCAACATGAAGGCAAAGATTATAGCATCAACTAGCCATAAACATTGTTCACACCAATATTGCACAAATACTGTTTAATAGCAGTTAACTGGAGCTTGAATCCATTGACTCAATTTACTTCTTAAAGGTAGGCATGGAATATTTTTGTGGCAGTTATGTGAAGATGAATATATGCAACTTTTTTGAACCAAGAACTCCAATACCACATTGAATTCATGAGTAGTCTTGTGGTAAAGTATTAAGAATTCGTCATTTGACAATCTTCCAAATGTCTAGGCTGCTAATCTGGACAGAAATCTATGGGCAAACAAAATACTCTGAGTTCAGTGTTTCACTTGCAGTGTTAGGCTGAATCATATTTGGCAGTAAAATCCATCCAGAGACCTCCAAAGACTGATTAAAACCAGATAACGCTGAAGCATAGCAAAATGATTTTCATTTGGACCATAGTGCCAACTTAATAGGTGTATGAAAAATAAAATGATTAAGTAGTTTCATATAAGGACATACATCTGACTAGGCAGGTCCTAAAATCAGTCAATATGTGTGTAAACTTATTAGGTTAATGTAGTTGATCTAACTCCTTTGAACCATATGACCTAAACACTAGTGACAAGAAAGAAGTGGTTTGATACCATACCATGTAGGTGCTAGAATAGTGAAAATAAATTACATAACTTTAAAGTTGAAGTTTTAGTATGTAAATATATTGTACTTGTATGACACAAAAATCGAGACTAGTCACTTTATGGAAGAACCATTTACTGATGGGAGCAGAGCTCAGTGTTTTCCAGTTTTATCTATGATACACATTTATCTCAAGTCTCAAAGCAATTAAAATGTTTTTTAGTCAATAGGATAATTTATTTTTATGTTAGAGCATTTGGAAAATCAGAAGCAAAAAATAAAAATGAAATTTCACTTGGAAACTTACCACTCACTCTTGTTACCATTTGGTGAAACTGTATATAATTTAAATCTATTTTTATATAGGCATATTATTGTGCATATTGTCAAAAAATATTTTCTGCAATAAAATTGTTCATTTGCTTACATCATTGGTTCTGCCTAATAGCATCCACTTGTCTATTCTTATCAACTTTAATCTTTTTGTTGATTTTTATCAGTGCCGTAACAGGGAGTGTCAAGAATATATGCATTGTCAAGATAACCGTCTGATGCTTGTTTTACTAGCTGTTCTGAAGTTCCTTTCTAAAAGATCTCACTCAAGGCATAGTAACCTTCAGTGAAATGTGAAGCACTTTGGTAGCTGTCAACAAGTGTCAAACAGGCCCCTTGTTGGGAAGACTGAGTGCCTTACTTCTTGAAAGCCTCTCTGGTAATGAATATTTGACATTGTGATGACCGCTCATCTGGGAATCAGGAGATCTGAGCTCTAATTTTGACTCTGTCACTAGATTGCAACTAACCTTTATTTTATTATCTGTATATTGAATGGGGAAGAGGTGGTAGAAAAGCGTAAATATTTTCAATGACCTGAAAACTCACTAAGGACCTATTCTGTTCTAGACAGAAGATATAGGTTATAAATCCATTACATATTAGATGTTGAATGATTGAACAGGATTTCTAGCTTAGAAAGATTAAGCAGTTATAGCTGTAGCATTAAATTAACTGGAGAAGTGGAAAAGGATAAAGAAAAAAAATTGTGTCAGCCCTTCTAAAAATGCTTTTCAGTAAAAAACATAATAAAAAGTTCTCCTTGACAACTGTAGATATTTGAAAATAGTCATTAAATAATGTGAAATAACTGATCTCGGAGGTTGGAGTCTTGACTCCCTGTTGGCTTCTTCCTATCATAACATTCATTTTTCTTTGCCCATTTTTTATTCATTCTAATCTTGAAGCAGTGGATTAACATACGTCCATGGTAAATACCAAAGGAAGTCTCAAGCCAGGTAGTTCATTATAATAAGGTCTTGAAATATGTTATTATGTACCCTATTTATATTCTTATTAAAGTAGTTAGGGTTAATCATTTATGAACTGCATGTCTGTTAATTCCCATTAAAATGGACTAGGAGAATAATTGTCTTTGTGTATTAGTAAGGTTTACTAATGAGACAGCTGTTTTTATTTTTTGGCTCAATTTTAGTGACTCAAGGTTAGAGAATCACATTAATATGTGGCTCTTCAAGACCTTACAGCAGACAGAGTAGATTATGAATGATACAAAAGAGCAGAGCTCTGACAAAGTCTCAGAGTGATAAAGTGCTGGGGCCAGAGAGAGGCAAAAACCTGTGAATCTCAAATAACTGTCATGGAATCTCTGTATTTCTACCACTAATCAAAACCACACTTCAGGAATAAGGGAAACAAGTTTCACTTCCCTAGCCAACTGCCCCTCTTCTGTACATATTTCTGTGTGAGCCTTCATTAGACCTGGTTTCTCTTCCCTGTATTCAGATTGATCCCTGGTTTGCTTTAGACACTTAGAGGACAAAGCCAACAAGAAATCACTGGGAGTATTATAAGACAAGGAAACTCTGAGGCAAATGGAGATTTTGCTTGTGAAGTACGTTGCCTTGTTATTCCTTGTTACTAGCCATAGGAAGCTGGGAAAATGGATGTGAGTATCAGAAGAAGGGAGGATCGAAGGATAGAAAGCATCAAGAATCTTTTTTTTCTTTTCAGGGATCTATCGGGGCCTCTTTATGAAAGACATGGGAAAATATGAGGAGAAGTGACAAAGCACTGTCACATATAATTTGAAGTTTAAAGCAGTACTACCTAGCAGCAAGAGAATAGACTGAATAATACACAGGCGTTCCTCATTGACACTTGGATCAACATGCTACAAGTTCCCAGTAGCACAGCCATAATCACCAGCTGAGGAGTTTATAGAAAAGAACAGGGGAATAAGAACTTTGCATAGTTTACAGCATCTCAAGAGAATAAGAGAGTGATAAGGAAGAAAGGCATGTAGAGAAGCAGCCAAAGGCTCCATCTTCTTTTGTTAAAGGTTGTGCTCACATTCATTAAAGTTTGTCTTGGCAGAGCCCTGGCAGAAATGAAAATTCCAAGTTTCCACCTAATAATGGAAAGCAAAGGGTTAACGAGATGACTGCTAAAACATGTCTCAAATCTTTCCTTTTTTAAATTTCAGCATATTATGGGGGTACAAATGTTAAGGTTACATACATTGCCCTTGTCCCCTCTCCCCCCTCGAGTTAGAGCTTCCTGCGTCTCCATCACCCAGATGGTTGGTATTATACTCATTATGTATGTATATACCCATCCCCTCCTCCCCACCCCCATCTGCCCAACACCAGATAAATGTTATTCCTATATGTCCACGTAGGTGTTGATCAGTTAATACCAATTTGCTGGTGAGTATATGTGGTGCTTGTTTTTCCATTCTTAGGATACTTCACTTAGTAGAATGGGTTCCAGCTTTATCCAGGAAAATACAAGAGGTGCTATATCAAAATTGTTTCTTATTGTTGAATAGTACTCTATGGTATACATATACCACATTTTATTAATCCACTCATGTACCGATGGGCACTTGGGTTGTTTCCACAACTTGGCAATTGTGAATTTTGCTACTATAAACATTCGAGTGCAGATGTCTTTTTTGTAGAGTGTGTTTTATTCTTTTGGGTAGATGCCCAGTAATGGGATAGTTGGATCAAATGGTAGATCTACTTGTATCACTTTAAAGTATCTCCATATTGCTTTCCACAGAGGTTGTACTAGTTTGCAGTCCCACCAGCACTGTAGGAGTGTTCCTATCTCTCCGCATCCAGATGAAATTTCATTGTGTTCAGACTTTTTGATAAAGGCCATTCTCACTGGAGATAAGTGATATCTCATTGTGGTTTTGATTTGCATTTCCCTGATGATTAGAGATGTTGAGCATCTTTTCATACATTTGTTGGCCATTATTTTGTCTTCTTTTGAAAAGATTCTGTTCATACCCTTAGCCCACGTTGTGATAGGTTGTTTGATTTTTTTCTTGCAGATTTTCCTGAGTTCTAAATAAATTCTAGTTATCAGCCCTTTATCGGATGTGTAGCTTGTGAAAATTTTCTCCCATTCTATAGGTTGTCTGTTTGCTCTCATGACAGTTTCTTTGGCTGTGCAGAAGCTTTTTAATTTGATTAGGTCCCATTTATTTATTTTTGTTGCCTTTGGGGTCTTCTTTGTGAATTCTTTGCCTAGGCCAATATCTAGAAGAGTATTTCCAACATTTTCCTCTAGAATTCTAATATTTTCACACCTTAGGTTTAAGTCTGTTACACAGCACAAGTTGATTTTTGTGAGAGGTGAAAGGTGTGGATCCTGCTTCAGTTTTCAACAGGTGGCTATCTAGTTTTCCCAGCACCATTTATTGAATAAGGATTCTTTCCCCCAGTGTATGTGTTTGTCTGCTTTGTCAAATTTAGATGGCTATATGAGGATGGTTTTACATCTGGGTTTTCAGTTCTGTTCCACTGGTCAATGTCACTATTCTTGTGCCAGTAACAAGCTGTTTTATTACTATAGCCTTGTGGTATAGCTTGAAATCTGGCAAATCGATACCTCTTATTTTTTTTTTTTTATTTCAGCATGTTATGGGCGTGCAAATGTTAAGTTTATGTATATTGCCCTTGCCCCCCCACCTCCTCGAGTCAGAGCTTTAAGCGTGACCATACCCCAGATGGTGTGCCTCACATTCATTATGTATATATATATACCCATCCCCTCCTCCCTGCTCCCACCTGCCTGACACCCAATAAATGTTATTCCCATATGTCCACTTAGGTGTTGATCAGTTAATACCAATTTGCTGGTGAGTACATGTGGTGCTTGTTTTTCCATTCTTGGGATACTTCATTTAGTAGGATGGGTTCCAGCTCTATCCAGGAAAATACAAGAGGTGCTATATCACCATTGTTTCTTATAGCTGAATAGTACTCCATGGTATACATATACCACATTTTATTATCCACTTATGTATTGATGGGCACTTGGGTTATTTCCACAACTTTGCAATTGTGAATTATGTTCCTATAAACATTCAACTGCAGATGTCTTTTTAATAGAGTGTCTTTTGTTCTTTTGGGTAGATGATACCTCTCATTTTGTTTTTATTGCATAGAATTGCTTTTGCTATATGGGGTCTTCTCTGGTTCCATAAGAAGCAAAAAATCAGTTTTTCTATATCTGTGAAAAATGATGTTGCTATTTTAATAGGGATTGCATTGAAGCTGTAGATCACTTTGGGTAGCATAGACATCTTAACAATGTTGATTCTGCTGACCCATGAGCATCGTAAGGTTTTCCACCTATTTATGTGCTCTGCTATTTCCTTCCTCAGTGTTTCATAGTTCTCCCTGTAGAGGTCTTTTACCTCCTTAGTTAAGTATATTCCTAGGTACTTTATTTTCTTCGTTGCTCTTGTGAAGGGCATTGAGTCTTTGATTTGGTTCTCAATATGACTGCTATTGGTATATAGGAATGCCTCTGATTTGTTTGTATTGATTTTGTATCCTGAGACTTTATGAAATTCATTTGTCAATTCCAGTAGTCTCTTGGTTGAATCCTTGGGATTTTCTAGGTATAATATCATATCATAAGCAAAGAGTGAGAGTTTGAACTCTTCTGCCCCCATGTGGATGCCTTTAATTCCACTCTCGTGTCTGTTTGCTATAGCAAGGACTTCCAGCACTATGTTGAATAGAAGTGGAGATAGTGGGCAACCTTGCCTGGTCCCAGTGCTAAGTGGGAATGCTTTCAATTTTTCCCCATTCAGTATGATGTTGGCTGTGGGTTTGTCATATATGGCTTGTATCATTTTTAGGTAAGCCTCATCTATGCCTATTTTGTTAAGTGTTCTTAACACAAAACGGTGTTGAATTTTGTCGAATGCTTTTTCTGCATCTATTGAAAGGATCATATAGTCTTTGTTTTTGTTTCTGTTTATGTGGTGAATTACATTTATAGATTTGCATATGTTGAATGATCTCTCAATCTCTAGGATGAAGCCCACTTGTTCGTGATAGATTATTTTCTTGATAAGCAACTGGATTCAGTTAGCTGGGATTATGTTGAGAATTTTTGCATCTATATTCATAAGGGATATTAGTCTGTAATTTTCTTTCTTTGTTGCATTTTTTCATGGTTTTGGTATAAGAGTGATGTTGACTTCATAAAATGAATTGCATAGAATTCCATCCTTCTCGATGTTGTGGAATAATTTCTGCAGGCTAGACACCAGTTCTGCTTTGTAGGTTTGGTAAAATTTGGGTGTGAAACATCCGGTCAGGGACTTTTCTTTTTATGAAGGTTTCTTATTGTTGTTTCAATTTTTGCACTTGGTAATGGTCTGTTCAGGAATTCTGTTTCTTCCTGGTTGAGCCTAGGGAGGCTGTGTGTTTCTAAAAATTTGTCCATTTCCTCCACGTTTTCCAGTTTATGTATATAAAGGTTTTTGTAGTATTCATAGATTATATCTGGTATCTCTTTGGCATCAGTTGTAATATCTCCTTTTTGTTCCTGATGGAACTTATAAGAGATATCTCTTTTCTGCTTTTCATTAGTCTAGCCAAAGGCATGCCAATTTTGTTAATTTTTTCAAAACACCAACTTTTTGTTTTATTAATATTCCATATAGTTTTCCCATTGTCAATTTCATTGAGTTCTGATTTGATCTTGTTAATTTCACTTGTTTTGTTGAGTTTGGGGATGTTCTGTTCTTCCTTTTCTAGCTCTTTGAGTCAATTCATTAGCTTGTCTATTTGTGATCTTTCTGTCTTTTGGATATAGTCATTTAAGGAAATAAACTTTCCTCTCAGGACTGCTTTAGCTGTGTCCCAAAGAATTTGATAACTTTTTTTCTCCTTTGTCATTTAGTTCAAAGAATCTTTTGATTTCCATCTTGATTTCCTCATTTATGAAGTGATCGTTCAGCAGGAGATTCTTTAGTTTCCACGATTTTGTGTAAAAATGAGAGTTTCTGTTAGGGTTGATTTCTACATTTATTCCACTGTGATCTGAGAAGTTACATGGTATAATTTCTATTTTTTAAATTGTTTGAGACATGCTTTGTGTCCTAGGATATGGTCAATATTAGAGAATGTCCCATGAGCTGATGAGAAGAACGTATATTCAGTGATATTTGGGTAGAATGTCCTGTAAATGTCAGTGAGGCCCAATTGTTCTAGAGTTTTGTTTAAGTCCATTATTTCATTATTAATTTTCTGTTAGGAGGATCTGTCCTGTGCTTTCAGCAGGGTGTTGAAATCCCCAGCTATTATGGAGTTGCTGTTTATCAATTTGTTTAGATCAAGTAGAGTTTGCTTTTTTAATCTGGGTGCACCTAAGTTAGGTGCATACACATTTAAAATTGTTATGTCCTCTTGTTGAACTGTACCCTTCACCATTATATAATGACCCTCTTTGTCTTTCATTGCTCTTGTTGGTTTAAAAACTAAGTTACCTGACATCAAAACTGCCATGCCAGCCTTCTTTTGGCTTCTGTTTGCTTGAAATACTGATCTCTACCCCTTTACCTTTAGTCTATATGCATCGTTGCAGGTTAGGTGTGTTTCCTGAAGACAGCAGATACCTGGCTTGTGTTTTGTTATCCATTCGGCCAGCCTATGTCTCTTCAGTGGGGAGTTTAAGCTGTTAACATTTATTGAGAGAACTGATAGGTGAGGCAAATTTCTGTTAATCCTGTTGGGTTGAATTTTGTTGGTTTGTTTTCTCTCTTGAGCCATTGTGGTTTCTGGCCTTTAATCTTTAGTTTTTGAGTGGTTTTACATGTATGAGTGTTTATTGTGCTTATCCGTGGGTAACACTGTTTTGAGTACTTATTAGAGGGCTGGTCTTGTCTTGGCGAATTCCCTGTCTCTTGCTAATCTGAGAATGTCTTTATTTCTCCTTTGTATATAAAACTTAGTTTTGCAGGGTACAAGATTCTCGGCTGGGCCTTATTCTGTTTCAGAAGAGTGAGAATGGGGCCCCAGTCTCTCCTTGCTTATAAGGTTTCAGTTGAGAAGTCTGGCATTATCCTGATTGGCTTTCCTTTGTATATTACTTGCTTCCTTCCCCTTACAGCTTGTAGAAGGGCCTCTTTATTTGATATTTTGGTCAGTCTGGTGACTACATGTCATGATGTCTTCCTGTTTGCATTGAATCTCCCATGGGTCCTTTTAGCTTCTTATAGTTGGATATCTAGATTTTTAGCAATGCCTGGGAAATTTTCCTCTATTATATTTTCAAATAGCTTATCCAACTCTTACATGTTTTCTTCTTCCCCTTTGGGTATCCCCATAACCCTCAAGTTAGGTTTCTTCACATAATCCCACATTTCTTGTAAGCTTTGCTCTTTTCTCTTATTCCTCTGTTCTATCTCTGTGACTGACTTATTTAATTGGAAGGTGTTATCTTCAATCTCTGAGATTCTTTCTTCTGTTTTATCTACCCTGTTCTTGTGGCTTTCCACTGTGTTTTGTAGTTCCCTGAATACATTCTTCATTTCCAGGAGTTTGGTTTGATTATTCTTTAATATTTCAATTTCTTTAGTGAATTTTTCTTCCAAGTTCTGGATTGTTTTTTGTGTGTGGTTTCTTTGTGTTGGTTATCCATTTTTTCTTGCATTTCATTCAGTTGTCTTTGTCTCTTGTTTAATTTCTTCCTTTGTCATTTTAGTGTTCTGAATTTTGTTAATGTCCATTGCTTGAGAGCTGGTGTTCCTCTTTGGGGATGTGCTTTCCACTTGATTCTTCATACTTCAAGGGTTCTTTTGCTGAGCCCTTCCCATTTGGATCAGCTGTTGCTTCCCACCTCTCAGTTTTCGTTTGGGAGGAACAGGCCCTGTGTAGCCTCTTTTCCTGTAGGTGCTATAGGAGCAAGGCAGATCACAGCTGCTGCCTACAAGCCTGGATGTGTGCACTTCTATGTTTGCTTGATCTGCCACTGGGGGGAGCCACTGTTATGTTTTCAGGGTTCTTCTATCACATTTGGGAGGCTACTCCTGATTGGAGGGGTTACATGGGGAGCCTATTGTGGCCTTTTGTGGGGACTTTTGTTCCCTGACCATGGACCTCAATGTTCGTAGCTGATCGGGGGCAGAGATCCAGCACCAGCATTATTTTCCTGCTGAGTGACCTAAACCGGTCTGAAGAGCAAAGTCACTGGGCTGTCAGCATTTGATCTGTGCCAAGGCCCCACGGATTCACACTAGTTGCAGAGGGAAAGTGGCTTTTCTTGTCTCACCCTACCTCCAGGGGTGGAGCCTACTACTTTCGGCATGAAAGATGCTGGCTAGGGGGAGGGGGTGGTTCCCCAGTCTGCCTGGCACCCCAGCGCCCATAAGTAACACAGGTCTTAGCCTCCTCATGACTAGAGAATTGTTCAGAATTCATCCATCAAGACACGCCTGGCTAGTTGATCATAGGTCATGTAAGGGCAGAGCTTGTCACGAGAGTCCCTGGGCTGGGGGAAGGGAGCTGCCTGACACACCATATCACACCACAGCAGCTGGGCTGTGGACCCCGACAATGGCTACCACCTGCCCGCAGAGCATTAGCACTGGGGGTGACTGTTCAGGAGATGGCGGGTGCCAGATTGAGGAGCTGGGTCATCAGGATGCCTTGTTGTCTTTTTTATGTCACCCTCCCACAATTTCATGCCTTTCTAGCAGGAGGTCTCGCTCTTACTGACCTGCCCTAAGCAGGCCTATTCACCCGCAGCGGTTTCCAGGTTAGTGATCACTTACTTAGTGATCACCTCCGTTGGTCTGGATCTGCTGGGTGACAAAGGCAAGTTACCTGTCTCCTAACTACCTCCAGCAGTAGCTCAGACAGGGTCCCTTCCCTGCCTAGTGCATTCCTGGCACAGAGCTCCAAGGAGTTCAAGATGCTTCCCGCTATTGTCTCCTCTCCACAGAACCCCACACTTCATGCCGTGATTTTGCACTGACTTCAGGAATTCCGCTGTCTGAGTGGGTGTAGAGGTCAGTCGGGAAGCAAGAAGATCTCCTGTGGGTGTGATCCCACTTCACTCACTGGCCTGGTGGGCACAGCCATCCCACGCTCTATTTTTTATTATTTGTTTCACACTCTTCAGAGTTCGTGATCCTATCTCCCGTTCACCTTTTTTTCTTCCTGTTTTGTGTGTCCCACACTCATTCTCTGCTGTTTCACAATGCTGTTCTTTTGGGGGAGTGATCCACTCATGTGTAGCAGATCAAGATTTATGCCTCTTTCTCTGGGAGCAGGTATCTAGGAGGTTACCTTTACTCTGCCATTTTTCTTCTCCCTCCAATCTTTCTTGATCAGGCAAATAATAATAACTCCTAATGTGGCTGTGACATTCAGCTAATATGCTCCTATACTTCCCTACATATTATCTGCATCCACCCTAATTGGCCAGTGCCCAATTAGGCTATCATACCTCTTAAGGTGGGATTTTTGAAACAGAATTTTATGATCTGTCCTGATTTTGCCTGATATTCTTCAAGGCTCTGAGAGCCTCTTCCAGAGAGTCACTAGGGAGGTCTGGGAGGTTCACATGAAATAACCTTTCCCTATCTTATCTTTGGCAGCCCAATATTGCCAGCTATTTAAACGCTGACAAAGTTAATATGCCAGTGAAGATTCAGTTAAGAGGTACATGTAAGTTAAAAGAGCGAACAGCTACCAGATGGTTTAGGAAGCCCAGGAGGAGCAAACTAAGTCACTCTTCATCAGCTCTGTCTTCTTCTAATGATGGTTGCAGGGAGTTCTCATTGTTGCTCACCTCCACAAAAACCAAGAGACCCCAGGAGCCCTAGCTACTCAAAAAGTCATAAAACCAAAAGAAATCTAGGAAACTTCAAGTAGCAGCAGGGACACCCTGGGTGGGTTCCCCTTTACAGCACCTATAATAGGTAGAGAAAAGGAAGCAACAGTAGTACAAAGAGGTTAGCAGTGGTATATTTAAGAATGAAAAACTCCAGGATAAGACCCAGACACTAGATGGTTCCTCAAGATTTGTTAGCACTTAGTGTCTTTGGTCACATGGTTGCAGTTAGTTTCCTGCTGCCTTTTCACTCCAGCTCATGGTTATTGGGTGAGGAGGAGAAGCACCACAGAATAATGCCAACACTGGTTCAATCTGAAGTGTGAGTGTGAGAGAGGCTATGAGTATGAGAAAAGTAGCATGAAAATGCAAATATTCTGATTTTAAAATAGAATATTAAACACATTCCTATAAGCAAGTATGAGGGGATCTTGGCAGTGGATTAAAAGTTCATGATTCTTCCACATCATCTCATAATGTAGGTGCAGTCTTACCAGGAAACTGAGAGATGTGCCGTAATAGCCAAACATCTTTTATAGTTTGATATTGTCATTGACAATGTCATATTGACATTGTCCAGCCATGAAAACCTAGTTCAAAATGGACAGGAAACTCAGAGAGATGGGTGCTTTACAAAGTGGGAGGTATCATGGTATAATGAGAAGTGCATAGATTCTGCAACCAGATAAACCTGCGTTCAGAACTCAGATCTGCCATCGAATAAAAATTTTGTTCACTTCAATCAACTTTGCTTGTCTTCTGATTTGTCAAATGGAACTAATAATAGCATCTATTTACTAATGTTTAATGAGGATTGCCTAAAATACTGTATATAAAGCTCCTAGAACAAGGGTCTGGCACACAATAAGTGCTCAGTGAACAGATTTTCACTTCCAGTTCACTTTGCCCTCATCTTTTCTCAGCCCTTTGGAGTGTAAGAACTTAAGACACTGACACAGACACGGGCATAGCAAGGCCAGAAAGCAAAAGAAGACTAGACATGAGACTTCTTTTTCCAGACTATAACTAAAGACAAACCATTTCTACCATCTGGGTTTTGAAAGTCTCTTGTATAACAATCTGGGGCTTATAAAGGGAGATTAAAATAAACAATTCATTAAACCATAACATTTAATATGCTATTACAAAAGGCAGGAGGGAAAATTTAATGACTTCTAAAGGCTCTTTGGTCTACTTTGTACATCTTTGTTTTGAAGACTTCAGCCAGATGGGCCTGGCAGGGCATGGGCTTGTCAGAATAGTATATGCTCTGTTGGGAGGTTCAGTGGTCTTCCAGCTGCACCCCAAATGCCTGATGATGGTCCCATGCATGAAGATCTCATATTGATTCATCAGATAAGTCAAGGAATTTAAAAGATGAGCTAAGAGTCATATGGGGAGCCTTTTATGAGAATGTAAGAGAGGAAGACAAAGAAAGCAATATCTTTGCTATGCAAACAGCACCATTGCCAAGGAGGCTGCCCTACTTACCTTGCCTAGGATCAGCCATAAAGGTTTCTCCCAAATAAACTGAAATAGTGGCTGAAGACCAGACATTACAAATAATTTAATTCAAAAAATAGCTGAAAGATACAAATGCATACTATAATCAAGTTGTTTTCCTAGCTAGACTCTGCAGGTACTTTAAGAGTTGCTGAGAAAAAGCAAACATGTTACAAATGTACAACACTTTATATGTAAAATTGATATTTCCTATGTTGAATATGCATGAAAATAAATTAGAAGCTATTTCTTTATAAAGAGATTCACATTAGGATTTTCTTTTAATAGTGCATTTTAGAATGATTATTCTCCATATGCAACTCTTCATGAATGTGCCTATTGGGCAAAGACAGAAGGTCCAGTGTAAATAAAGAAAGATATGATGATTTATCAAGAGCCATGGAAAGCAACTGATTTCTCATTGGTCATACAGTGCTAACTACCAATCACCAGGAACAGCTGAAAAAGTTACCCAAAGGGTTGAAACTATAAGTGTTGTTCCTGAATTGTCTGTTTGGAATCAAAATATTGCCACAAGGTTGCTAAATGCATCAGCATCTCTTTTAATAAATATTATATCCTATAGCTACATATTATTGCTAAAGCCTATTAAGTACTTAGTCTAGGCACCCAGGCAGTCCACATGTGTCAACTATAGCCCTTTTGGTGATGGAGGAGAAATAATTTATAAAGGAAAGAAGGTAATAAAATTAGTTTCTATTAAAATTAAAAGAAAGCATTAGCTGACTTCATTAAGACAAGTCAGAGCCTTTAGGAAATGAAATTATATATCTAAAATCATGAAGCCCGCAGATAGTGCAATAAGTATGGAATCTATTTATCTTCTAAATTTATCCAATGTTACCTCAAAACCCTTCCAGAAGCATAAGTCATTCTCTCATTCCTCTTTCATAGAGTCATAGAACTTTACATAAGAGGCTAAAATTACCCTATATTGTAAGACACCTACAAGGTTATTATTCATGTGTTTAGTCCTAGAGTTGTATCCTGGCCAAAAACAATCTATGCAATCAGGAGTAATTTCAAAGTAAGTGATGTCTTAATTTATATTTCTTAAACACTGCTGTATCAGTCAGAGTCCCAGCAGGACATATATGCCATGCTCAAAGGGTATGATTGAGGAATATTTAATACACAGGCCATTTTTACAAAGATGTAGGTAAGGCAGGGGAAACCAACAAAGACAGTGAGATGACTGAGGACTAACAACAGAGGGAAACTTCTACCATAACTAGGAGTGAAGGAACCAGGGGTGGGAGTGGTGTTACTAGAACTCAGTAGGAGGTGTAGCTATGGGAGAAGGGCTTCTAAACAGTAATTATAAACCTTAATAAAGGACTTCAGTACTACCAAAATCATAACCAGGTTAGTCGTGGGGTGGAGAATCAACACAGTATCCAACATCTCTCTCTTTTCACAGTTTGATCTTTATGCTAGTGCCTTCCGTTAATTGACTCTGACCAGAAGCCTCAGCTAGGTACCTGGGAGATGTAGTATCTAGAGCCTGCAAGGGCATAGAGCAAAATAGAGAATGGTATACAATGAATCTGCAAGAACAAATGGAGAATAACCAGTACTACTGTGAATAGGGATTCATAAACCATAGCAACACTTACTTAAAATGTCCCATTTCTCTTTCATCCATTTCCTTTACAAATCAAAGTTCTTCTCATAACTCCTAAAAATCCCTTCTAGATCTTCCCTATATGTACCTATTATTAACATTTTATGCTCCTGCCCTTAGTCTTTATTCTTGATTTATTCTATGTCACAAAATTCTAAGAGTGTGCCTGATGAGGCAGAACCTTCCTTCCATTGTGCAGGAAAAGAAGAGACCAGTGCATATCAAACTTGAATTCTCTTTAGCAAATAGGAAGAAGGAAACACAGGAAGAATTCATGTATTAACAATTCTTATCACTTTACAGTAGAACTTTCTAAAATTCTAATCTCACTGCACCTTTCTTGCCATCAGCACCACTACAAATATTACCACCATTCAGCTGTCACTCTGTTAGAGCCATACCTGATAGCCCTCAAAGTTTTCAGCCTTGTGCCTTGGCCCCTTTGATATTGAATGCCACCATGGTTTCTATAACCTCTTCCTTCTTTTTCTAGAAGTTATAGTATTCTGGGAAGAAAGTTTATTAAAAATAAAGTTTAAAAATTAAAGCAAGAGAGTAATGGCCAGCAATTAGTGAAGCTTATCATGTGCTAGGTGTTGTCAGGGAAAGAAAGCCAAAGAGAGCTATGCTAAGAGCATTGTCATCTCAGGGTGTCTGTGTGCATACCAAAGCCGCACTGTCCAAAGAGCAACATATAGGCCTTCACCACAGAATAAAATAGGCTTTATTAAAGTAATTCAGACAGCCACTAAACACTCCCATGTTTATTGCTGCATTATTCACAATAATAAAGATATGGAAACAACCTAAGTGATCAACAATGGATTAATGGATAAAAAAAATGTGGTATATATATATGTCATGGAATACTATTCAGACTTTAAAAAGAAGGAAATCCTCTCATTTGCCATGACATGGATGAACCTGAAAGGCATGCTAAGTGAACTAAACCAGATACAGAAAGACAAATACTGCATGATCTCACTTATACATGAATCTGAAAATGTCAAATTTATAGAATTAGAGAGTAGAATGGTTACCAGATTATAGGAGGGTGGGGTGGATAGAGAAAGGGTAGTCACTGATTAATGGGTACAAAGTTACAGTTAGGTACGTGGAATAAGTTTTTGAGATCTATTGCACAGTTAGTTGACTATAGTTAATAATAATGTATTGTATGTTTCAAAATTGCTAAGAGAGAAAACTTCAAATGTCTCACCACAAAAAATAAGTGAGGTGATGGATATGTTAATTAGCTTGATTTACTCATTCCACATTGTATACTTATATCAAAGCATCACATTGTACCCTATAAATATGTCTAGTTACTATTTGTCAATTAATAATAATAATAATTTTAAAAGCACCAAATGAAAATTCTGGAGCTGAAAATTCAATGAAATGAAAAATTCACTAGAGGTGCTCAACAGCAGATTTATGTTGGCAGAAGAAAGAGTTAATGTACTTAAAAATAGATCAATAGGGATTATGCAATCTGAAGAACAGAGAGAGAAGAAAGAAGGAAAATGAACAGAGCCTTAGGGAAATGTGGGACTCCACTAAATGCACCAACATATGCATAATGGGGGTGACAGAAGAAGAAAGAAAGGAGAGGAAAAAGTATTTGAAGAAATAAATGCTCAAAACTTCTCAAATTCTTTAAAAAACATTAATCTATACAATCAAGAATCTTAAAAAAATCCAAATAGGATAAAAGTAGAGATCCAAAAATAGTCACATCTTAGTAAAAAACCTTAATGTCTTTTGCTGAAAGACAAAAGAAAGAAAAAAAGATTTTAAAACAGCAAGACAAAAATGATTCATCACTTATAATGGACCACTGAAAAAATTTATAACTGACTCCTCCTAAGAAACACTGGAGGCCAGAAAGCAGTGTGATAGCATATTCAAAATGTTCAAAGAAAAAAAACTGTGAACCCCAAATTCTATGTTTAGAGAAACGTTATGTTAAAAATGAAGAGGAAATAAAGGCATTTCCAATTTTTTTATTGTGGGTAATCTTAGTCCCCCCCCCAACATTCTCATGTTTTTATTTATTTATTTTTATTTTTTATTTTAAAAATTGTTTTATTTCAGCATATTACAGGTGTACAAATATTTAGAAAATGTATATTGCCTTTGCCCCACCTGAGTCAGAGCTTCAAGTGTGTCCTTCTCCCAGGTGGACTGCACCGCACTCATTAGATGTATATATACGCATCCCCAAATTTAAAAAAAAAAAACTGAGAGAATTTATTGCTAGCTAACTTCTTTTAATAAGAAAGTAAGTTCTTTAGGCTGAAAGCAAATGACCTCAGACAGTAATTCAAGTCCACATGAAAAATAAAAATCACTGGTTTGGGTATTTATGTAATTATAAAAGATAGCATAAATGAGTCACATCAGCATAAATGGTAGAGTAGTCAGTGACATGCTTTCCATCCCACCCTTATCCCTCACTCCAAAGAAACATTGAAAAATAAGCAAAAACTGTCAAAACCAACTTTATCAAAACTCTGGAAAATAGTCAAAAGTTTACAGTAACCAAGATAATAGTGAATCAAGAAAAAGGCAACTGAAAAATGGTAGAAAAGTTTTGTGGTGTTTTTACTCATCCTTTCTCCATATTCTCCCCTGTATGGCAGTGGTCTTGTCTCTAAGCAGTGGCAACCTGCATTCCCAGTGTGAGACCATGGTCCCTGGTTCTGGAGGGAGCAGAGCAGACCTTATTCACAAATTATTATGTATATTTGCTCTAACTTGTCTAGGGGCTAGCTGAAAATCTATTGCAAAGCACTTATATCTCTTTTGTCTAACTTGAGACTCAGGCTGGAAAAAATGGTAGACTTTGCTGGAAAACAATGTAAGCTGAACTAACAACCCTCATATGCTAGGAGCAAAAAATTATAGTTGAAATATACAATAGACTACCTAAGACATGGGAAGAAATTCCTGGGGAGGTGTCATTTGTTTGTTTGTTGTTTGTGCTTCTGGAGGGAAGGTACTATCTGTCAAAACACTAGCTTAACACAAGTTAAGGAAGAGAGACTTCAGTGACCATACATGACAAAGAATATAGTCTTTGCAAAAATAGTTTATGTTACTAAACAAATGGACTAGTACATCCTTCAACAATAAAATAAAAACTCAGCAAACTCTAGGGAAGAAGTAGGCCTTAAAGAATGGGAAGACTTGCCTTCAACTATGAAATGGGGAGTAAGTAGAGCAAAGATTTTAATATGGAGGAAAACAGGGAAGCCAGAATATGGAAAACAACAATATCTAATCTTGGTCTCAGGAAAAATAGGCCTCCAAGATATAAGGCCAAGATTGTCTTTTGAGGAAGAAGATCAAGGAAAAAAACATACCACTTGATATTTCCTGATGAAGCTGCAGGAAAATAAGAGTTAATTTCTCTATTAGGAAGGTTATCATTTCCAATAGGTTTGCAAGAGTTGAAACTAGGCCAGTAGCTCTTGTTGAAGTGAATTAATAGAAGAAATGTTGGGAGTTGAGAGCTAGTTATTACCTTATGGTAGAAATAAGAACTTTGTCCAATACCCTAGTTTTATGGATGGGTAAGATAAGGCAAAGGGATAGGATGTGACTTTACCACCAACTTGTTGAGAGCTAGAATTTGGCTAGCTCTTAAGGAATGATTTGCATTCTATCTTTTTATATTATTACTATACTCTAGTATCTTTTTGGCAACAAAGGAAACAAGTTATACGATACTGAAAATACTTCATCAAGGTCACCTTTTAAATATTCTCTTATACAAAGGGAAAAAAGATACAGATATCATTAACTGATCTTTTTTGTACATGGATTTAGAAATATCTATCAGTACTCCTTTGAGATATAGTAATTTAATGAAGTAACTTTAATGAAGTGCTTTAGAACTTATAAAGCATTGTTATATAGTCAATTTAATCCACACAACAACCTTATGTGGAAAGTATTATTGTACACAATTTTTAAAATTATGAAACAAGATCAAAGATGATATAAATAAATATTTAAGTGCCCCAAATTGTACAACTAAAAGATGACTAAAACGCAAACCTAAATTTTGTAGTCAAGTCAACTCTTGACTACATATTCTATGTTGCTACATCCTACCAATCAAATTCTGCATATTTTGCCTCCTAAGTAGGCCATAAATCTGTCCCCTCTTCTCCATGCCAACTACGTAATCCAGGTTTTTGTTGTATCTCCCCTGCACTGGTGCAATAGTATCTCAACTTTTTTTCATCTCCATTCTTGTCCCCCTTAAATTTAGCCTTCATGCAACAGGCAACGTGCTACATAAATGAAAATCTGAACATGTGTTTATGATATTGCAAATAAAAATGGAAGCACAAGTAAAAAGTTGGCAATATTTTAGTCCAAATGGATTATCACATTGCTGTAGGTGACTTCAACCATGCATTTTCATGTAGTGTCTGTATATACATCTTCAGTGATTTTATAACTTTACTGGGGAGACTGAATTAACATTCTTAACACAAATATCCCAAAGGAAAAGGAAGTGTATAATAAAGTGCTAAACAGCATGTAATTAAAAATCAGGATGCATGATAAAAGTACTATGGGATTTATTTTCTTGGTTTCAGAGACTGCATTGAAAAAAAATTTTTCCTTTTCAATTTAAATAGTTAGTATACCTTTAAAATGTCCATATTCTTTTTTTTTTCTTTTAATCTTTAAAACACATGAATACAGTCAAACACATGCAATGCTATACAATTCCATCAAAGTCTCAAACTCATCAATGAGAATGATACCTCTGATGGAAACTGTGATTGCTTTCCACCAACACCTTCACACTGATCGGCACCATCTCTATCCTTCCAGTTCAAATGGCTTTTCAAGTTGCTGAAGGGAGTTTGTCCTCATCATCACAGTGAAATGCCAGGCTTATAATAACCACTGCCTGGAGATGGGAGCAAACAATTTATAACACCAAACTCTGAGAATCAATTAAACTACTTTATTGAATCAATGAGTCAAACTTTCATCATGCATCATTTCTAAGGCCCTAAAGCACAGCCATCCTTTCCTTAGATATCCATTTATCTCAGTGTTTGCCTTCCTGCCTTCCTTTTTAATTCTTCTATATATCTGTCTGTTTTCTATTTTGGCAAAAGATTCATGGTTTATTTGGTAGGCAAGGGAAGTGAGTATTAGTATAAGACCACTAAATAAAACTTTTAGTGAGGAAGATGATGAAAGTGGGAAGGGGAAGAAATAAAATACTCAGTACTTTATTATTCTAAGGATAAATTATTTAAAAAATTAAAATACACCAAAACATCACAAAAACACTTAAAGAAATAAAGCTGCATGAGAACAAACTAAGACACATGCCATGTTACTGAATATGCAGACTCCATAGTACACAAGTGTTCATTCTTTTCAAATTATTCAATACACTAAACAAAATTTTAGAAAAGAAATGAAACTAATTTATTTTGGAACTTAAAATTAATGCTATGTTCATCAGGAAGAATAAATGTATGTAATCCATCAAGAAAATTGTGTAAAAGCTTTCTGCACTACCCAGAGAGGGGTCCATATGGCACTGTGCTGGATTTCTGTCATCACTTAAAGGGAAACTTTCACAATATACAGATCCTTTGATTGCCTGCAAATGAAGGAGGAGGATGTCCTCAAATTTCTTTCTGCAGGAGCCCACTTAGGTGGCACCAACTTTGACCTCCTAATGGAACAGTACATCTAAAAAAGAAAAAAAGTGATGGTGTCTACATAAAAAATCTGAAGAGGACCTGAGAGAAGCTTCTGCTGGCAGCTTGTGCAATTGTTGCCATTAAAAACTCTGCTGATGTCAGCATCAGACGCTCCAGGAATATTGTCCAGCAAGCTGTGCTGAAGTTTGTTGTTGCCACTGGAGCCACTTCTATTACTGGCCACTTCACTACTAGAACCTTCACTAACCAGATCCCGACAACATTCTGGGAGCCACATCTTCTGGTGGGTACTGATTGTAGGGCTGACCACCAGCCTCTCACAGAGGCATCTTATGTTAACCTGCCTACCATTGCTCTATGTAACACAGAATCTCCTCTGCATTATGTGGACATTGCCATCCCATTCAACAAGAGAACTCACTCAGTGGGTCTGATGTAATGGATGCCGGTCTGAGAATTTCTGCACATAAGCGGTACCATTTCCCATGAATATCCAGGGGAGGTCATGCCTCATCTCTACTTCCACAGAGATACTGAAGAGATTGAAAAGGAAGAGCAAGCTGCTTCTGAAAAAGCCGTGATCAAGGAGGAATTTCAGGGTCAATGCACCGCTCTAGCTCCTGAGTTTACTGCTACTCAACCTGAGGTTGCAGACTGGTCTGAGGCACGTAGGTGCCCTCTGTGCCCATTCAAAAGGTTCCCTGGCAAAACTGGATAGCCACATGCAGAAGACTGAAACAGGACCCACACCTTTCACCTCTCACAAAAATCAACTCATGCTGGGTAACAGACTTGAACCTTAGGTGTGAAACAATTAGAATTCTAGAGGAAAACGTTGGAAATACTCTTCTAGACATTGGCCTAGGCAAAGAATTCATGAAGAAGACCCCAAAGGCAATCATAGCAGCAACAAAAATAAACAAATGGGACCTAATCAAATTAAAAAGCTTCTGCACAGCCAAAGAAACTGTCAAGAGAGCAAACAGACAACCCACGGAATGGGAGAAAATTTTCGCAAGCTACACATCCGACAAAGGGCTAATAACTAGGGTCTATTTAGAACTCAGGAAAATCAGCAAAGAAAAATCAAACAACCCTGTCAAAA
>VBSM01003018.1:2709727-2725195 GCA_008086735.1 Cheirogaleus medius
AACCGTAATATTTGTACCCCCATAATATGCTGAAATAAAAAATAAAAAAAAATGTCCCCACTGAAAACTGGAGCACTCAGCCTGCCACACAGCTCCCACTGCTCAGGCCACTGAATGGGTATAAACAACCACTGAATGGTCTTAAGCTATTCTTCAGGACCTTAAGCCTTAAGATAGAAAGAAAGTTGATGGAAAATAAACATCTAAAAAAGGTAGGGTGGGAAGAGGGTGAGGGATAAAACTTACCTTTTGAGTACAATTAACACTATTCTGGTGACAGGCAAACTAAAAGCCCTGACTTAGACATTATACAAGGTATCCATGTAACAAAAATATCTGTACCTCCTTATTATTTTGAAATAAATAAAAATAAATAAATAAAAGAAAGAAAATTGTGTAAACAATTAGAGGGTACTTGCTTTACAAAATAATTTTAAAAGCATAGTGTTATCACAGAAAGAGTAAGCTCAGTGAAACAGAAAAGAAACTATTGATAGATATCACATATATATTAGATATAAGCATATGATTAAAATGCAATGTCAATTTAGTGGGAGAAGGAAAGATATCATACGTGATGTAAAAAAATCTAGCAAATCAACAAAACCTTATATAAGGAAAAAATACTATGAAGAAAATTGAAGCCAAATGACAAATTTAGGAAAAATTTCCTCCTATTAAAGTCCTATTACAAATAAAAAAGATAAAGTGACATTTCCTCCAAACTGACAAATATTAATTTGAAAAAGAAACACAGAGAGCAAACAATCATGAAGATAAGATAAAAATATAAAGAGCTCAATCTCAAAATAATAAAGTGATGTAAATAAACTGAGGCACAATTTTACCTAGTAAACTGGCAAAATCATACAAAATTGTAATAATTCATGTTGGCAATGGAATGGGGTATGGGAATGTTGATAGGCTGAAATTGGAAGAGTAATCTGTTGAGACTCTGGAGGCAATCTGGCAGCATGTGCCAAAAACCCTAAAAATGTGCATCAGCTAGGGCACAGCCATTCTGTTTCTAGGGATTTATCTGAAGGAAATAATCATGAAAACGCACAGAGACTTAGCTGCAAGAATGCTCACTTTAGTATTACACTTGGTGCCAAAAATTATTTCTGTCTTCTTTTTGATCTCCTTCTCCCCTAAGTTTCTATAATGAGCAATACTTTTGTTATAGGAGAAAAAGAATTGTTGTTTGTTTATGAGCAGACCTAAGGAAACAAGGAAGGAATCATATACCTTTAACGGAAAGAATACTAGAGAATTCCAAACTTAGATGTACCTCAGAATCACATGAGTAACTCTTTTTTAAAAATGATCTTTATTGGAGAATATGTCAGTTCTGGCTTCTGGCCTTTATTACTCTATTACCCATCACCCCCATGACTGTTAACAAGCTAAGCTCTGTGATCACTTCTACTTCTACTTATAGAAGAAAGTCAACATTGAACTTAGTGATGCTAGTTCCCCTCTCACTAGCACATTCCTGAGGGCCTTGGTGAGTCCTTTGCTCTCCCATAGAACATAATTCTCTGGTAGGTTTAACGGCCTCACATAATATATTCATTCCAGCATTCCCACCTCCCTGAGCCTTTTTATTCCTTCCTCTACTATCTGTCAGGGCAACTCTGGCATTTTCGCTCCCCACAGCATAACACATCACTTTCTTTGGGCTTCTAAGAGACACACTAGCAGTGACTTTGTCCCATCCGGGAAATCCTTGCCTGGGTGTTAAATACCATGCCCTAAAGAAGTGCCCTAAGTCAATGAATTCTTGATAAACCAGTCTTACATTTCAACATTTCAGCTCCCTTGTAGAAGCATCTTGAAAATCCAATCCCAGGGAGTATTATAGCTTCTGCAGGATATGCTAGCAAATTACTGCAGATCCTTCAGATCAAAGCCATCATATACTGAGGCAGGTTATGATGGGATTTAACCCTAGTTATTGCCCTGGCAACCAGGAGAGGAGGATGAATACTTCTGGAGGTGGGGGTACCAGTTGCCCTGCAAGACAGAGAAGCCTTTGCAATTTCTTCCCTCAGAGGAAATGTACTAGCTCTTATTCCAGAATGGTGAGCCATTTTTGCAAGCTCTGAGGGATTTAGGTGGGGGGGTCTACAGAGCCCAAATACTCTAGACTACCCTCTCTGATACCCTCATCTCATGTTTTAGCATCCTTCCCAACAATTGACTTGACTTTAGCATAACAGACTTAGCTTAGCTGATAATTTAAACATCTCTGGGCCTTTAGGACCTTAACTAGAAAATCCTGAATTTACTCCCAGATGTGCTTGTTCTCCCATGGAAGCCTCTCACTAGGCTACCTCAGAGACACTCTGGATCTCACACTTGGCTTTTAACTATTTGTTAACCACCCTTTTCTCCATAATCTCTCTGCAGGGCATTGGTGCAACATAGTAACAACCAGCAAACCCTACTACATCAAAATTTAAAACTTTTACTCTTCAAAAGACATTGTTAAGAAAATTCAAAAGTGATAGTCACAAAGATTGAACATATTCTTGGCCACAAAACAAAGCTTACACATTTAAAATAGTTAAAACTATACAAAAACTATGTTCTCTGAGTGTGACAGAATTAAACTATAACTCAGAAAAGGAAATATTACTGAATAATCCTCATGGGCCAAAGTGGAAATCACAAAGGAAATTAGAAAAATTTTTGAGTTCAATGATAAAAACGCAGCATACCAGAATTTGTTGGATACAGATAAAGCAGTGCTCAGAGGAAAATTTATAACATTTATTGCTTATACTATAAAACACAAAAGATCTCATATCAATGATATATGATTTCACCAAAAAAGACTAGGTAAAGAAGAGGACATTTAACAAAAAGCAAGAAGGAAAAATATATATAAAAATAAGAGCAGTGAAATTGAGAAACAAAAAAGAGTAGGAAGAATCAATTAAATCAAAAGCAGGTTCCTCAGAAAAGTCAATAAAATTGATAAATTTCTAAGCAGACTGACCAAGGGATTAAAAAGAAGAAACCAATTACAAATATCAGAAATGAAATAGGGGGAAAAACTATAAGACAATACTAATAGTAAAAGGATACTAAAAACAACTATATGGCAATAAACTCCACAATTTACATGAAATGGATGAATTTCTCAAAAGACAGAAGCTTCTAAAGCTCACTGAAGGAGACATAGATAACATGAATAGTGCTATGTAATTCTAAGAAGTTGAATAAAAACTTCCAACAAAACAACAACGAAAAAACCAATCCTGGTCCAGATGGCTTCACTGGCAAATTTTATCAGACATTTAAGGAAGAAATAATAACTCCACAGAAATTCTTCCAGAATATATTTGAGGAAGAAATCCTTCCTAACTCAATTTATGAAATCAGCATTATACTGATAAGGTAGCTAGACAAGGACATTAAAACAAAAGATAATTGCACACTAATATACCTTATAAACATCAATGCAAACATTTTCAACAAAATACTACCAAATAGAATCCAAAAATATGTAAAACAGATAATGCATGATGACCAAACGGGGTTTATCTTGGGCACACAAGGCTAATTCATTCAAATATCAATCAGAGCAATTTGCCATATCAAGAGACAAAAGAAAGAAACCACATGATAATCTCAATAGATGTAGAAGAAGCCTTTCACAAAATTTAACCTCCATTCATGATTTAAAAAAAAAAAAAAAAAAACACGTCCCAGAAATCGAATCATAGCAAAGAACTTCCTCAACCTGTTAAATGCTATCTCCCAAAAATTTACATTTCTTCACTGATGATCTACTTTTACTATCTCTTTAGTAACTGAAAAAGTAATTTTTCAGTTTATACTGAACAGTGACTTTTATTCACATCCTAAAAATTCACCATAAGCTTTTGAAACATTGGACTAGTGGGGAATGTTCTTTCTAAGTTTACTATTGAGTAAACATCATACCAGGCAATCTTGAACTTCTCAATTATAGTTTTTGCAGAAAATCAACCTTATGTTTCTTCTTCTATTGGCTTAGGCATGTGCCTACATGAATTGATATTTGGGATAGTAAGTTTAACAGCTTGTTGTCTAGAGTTTTGAACTATCCTTATCCTTTCATGTCACCTCAAGTACACACATGCTTTCTGAGGCATGTGTGGATTGGAGTTTACTTATCCAAGGCCTTGCTCCGGTTTGCCACAGAAAACTTGGTTCACTTCTTGTTATATTTTTTTGTGTGTGTAGCTACTTAGGCTTTAGGTCTTTTTGTTCTGCTAAGTCATTTCTATCCACTTTTATCTACTGTTTATCTTTCAAAATTTTGTTTATTTTTCTCTTGTGTTATAGTCTCCTCTTTTGTTCTTTTTGAAGTTATGAGTTAATATGTCTTATTTTTGTGTTATTTTAATGACATTTAGGGTAGCAGCACAGACAAGCATATGTTTTCATATGCCATTTTTATAGTTTTATTGTGCAATTTATATAATATATAATTTACCTACTCTGATTGTACATTTCAATGAGTTTTAATAAATTTGTGAAGTTGTTAAACTGCCCCCATAGGCCAGCTTTAGACCATTTCCATTAGGTCATTAAATATGAAATGTTCAGTTTGAAATCAAAAGTGTAGTTTATCATATCTCAAACAAGAAGCAGTACCATTAATCAAAGTATGTGCCTAAACTATTAACAGAGTTTTGCCATCTTAACGGTAGCTTGTTTATGCCAGCAGCAAAGAAGCCTGGAGAGCAAGTGGTGATGAAATCACAAAAGGCATTTTCTACAACTTGTTGAGAATTGAATATTTTTTGTTGTAAGAATTGGTCCAAAGCCTGGAAGAAGTGGTAGTCAGTTGGTGGAAGGTCTGGTGATAATGGCGGGTAACAGATAGCTTCCCAGTCCAGCTTCTGCTGTTTGAGCAGCACTATTTGTATCACATGTGGTCCAGTGTTGTCTTGCAAGAGGATTGGCCTGTCTCTGTTGACCAATCTTGGCTGCTTAATCACAAGCATCCTCATCATTTCATTCAATTGGTTGCAGTAGACATCTACTGTAACTGACTGACCAGGTTTCATGAAGCTGCAGTGGATAATACCAGTGCTGGATCACCAAACAAATGCCATTAGCTTTTTTGATGAATATTTGGTTTTGGACTGTGTTTCAGCACTTCATCTTTATCCAACAATTGTGCCAAATGCTTGTGATTGTCAAAAAGAATCTATTTTTCATTACACATAACAATACGGTATAGAAATCATTCACCTTCATGTTGTAACAGCAAAGAAAGGCAAGCTCCAAGACAATTTATCTTCTGACATTCATTTAATTCATGTGGAACCCATCTATCCAGCTTCTTTACCTTGCCGATTTGTTTCAAATGGTCCAATATTGTTGGAATATTAACGTCAAACCTTGCTGCTAATTCATGGGTAAGTTGAGACAGATTCACTTCCACTATGGCTTTCAGCTTATCATTGTCCACCTTGGTTTTAGGTCACCCACAGTGCTCATTTTCAAGATTAAAATCACTAGAATGGAACTTTTCAAACCATTGATGCACTGTGCATTCATTAGCTACATCCTTTCCAAACATTTTGTTGATATTTCAAGCTATCTGCGCTGTACTGGTTCCACAATGGAACTCATATTCAAAAATAACACAAATTTTTGGCTTATCCATGGTTTCACAAAAATTGCTCTAAAAAAATTTGAAAGATAATCACAAGCAAACCATGAGCTTGAAAGACTGAGGATGTACCTTCACAATAAAAATAAAACAAGAAATATCAAAGTGAAATGTCACAGATATCAACTGTCAAACTTAGTACTTAAGGAAATCAGACATTTCATACTTAATATTATTCCAAAAAGTTTCTTCACGCTCACATGTTGTTAATACTCACTTCCAGATCCAGATTCAAGCAACCAGTGATCTGTTTTCTGTCTCTATAAATTTATATTTTCTAGATATTGCATATAAATAGAATCATACATAGTCTTTTGCATCTGGCTTTTTCACTTAGCATTATGTTTTTGAGGTTTGTTAATGTTTTAGAATATATTATATCAGTAGTCTGTTTCTTTTTATTGATGAATAGTGTCGCATTGTATAGAGAAGCCATTTTATTCTTTCACCAGTTAATGAACATTTGGATTGATTCCAGTTTACAATTGTTATTAAAATGAATGCTTCTATGAACATTTTCTCACAAACCTTTGAGGGAACATTTGCATATCTCTTGGATAGATATCTAGGAGTAGAATTGCTATGTTGTGTGATATGTTTATGATTAACTATTTAAGAAATTGTCAAACTGTTTTTAAAAGTGCCTGCAACATATTACATCCCCACAAGTAATGTAAAATGTTTCTAATTCTTCCACATTCTTGTCAACACTTGTTATTATCTGCATTTTTGGTTGCAGCCATTCTAGTGGTTTATATTGGTATATCATTGTGGTTTTAATTTGCATTTTCATAATGACTAATGATGTTGAACGTATCTTCATGTGCTTATTTAGTATTCCTATATCTTTTTTTTTGCTAAAATGTCTATTAAAATATTTCTTATTTGGGTTGGTTGTCTTATTATTGAGTTGTAGGAGTTCTTTAATTTTTTTGATATCAGATATATGAGTTACAAGTATTTTTCTCCTAGTTTGTGAGTTGTCTTTTATTTTCTTAATATTGTCTTTTGAAGTACAATAGCTTTTTATTTATATAAAGTCTAACTTGTCAATATTTTCTTTTATGGAACATGCATATTTAAGAACTTGCCTAATCCAAGGTCACAAAAATTTTCTTCTGGAAGTTTTATAGTTTTATCTCTTACATTCTGGTATGATAGATATTGAATTAATTTGTGTATTGTGTGAGGTAATAATGTAAATTCATCCCTTTGACTATGCTATCTAAATGTCCCAGGACTATTTGTTGAAAAGACTATCCCTTTTCTATTAAATTGACTTGGCAACTTTATTGAACATCAATTGACCATAAGGGTAAGGGTGTATTTTGAGAATTTCAGTTATGTTCCAGTAATATATATGCCTATCTGTATACCATTACCACACTGTCTTTACTAATGTAACTTTATAATAAGTTTTGAAATTAAGAAGTATGGATCCTCCAACTTTGTTCTTTATCCAGATTGTTTTGGCTACCCTAGGTACCTTACATTTCCATATAGATTTTAGGAAGAGCTTGTAAATTTCTGCAAAAAAGCTACCTGGAAATGTGATTGCATTGAATCTATAGATCAATTTGCCATCTTAACATTATTGAGACTTATAATCTATAAACAAGAAATGTCTCTCAATTTATTTTGCTTTTCTTTAATTTCTTTCAACCATTTGTTGTAATCTTCAGTATATAAGACTTGTGCTTCTTTTTTGGAAGTTGTTCCTAATCATTTGATTCTTTTTGGTGGTATAATGAATAAAATTGTTTTCTTAATTTTATTTTCATATTATTCACTGTCTTGCAAGAAGTACTCTGTGATAGTGGTTCCCAGCCTTTTCATGTAATATACTAATTACATGATAATGTGTAAAAAATGTACATATGTTTTCCAGGACAATTTACAATAACTTCACACAGCCTCTCCCTCAGAAATCCAAGGTCCAACTTTTAAGAATTACTTTCATATAAGTAAAAACAACTTGGTACCTAAAAGTGTAATTTAAAAATAGCAGGGTAAATTTCACTTTCTCGATAAAATCTCTAACAGACCATTTATACTAGTTCAAAGATTTTCTTAATTGGTTTAATTCCTGACAATAAGCTTTTATTAGAGAGTATAGTTATGTTTTAGAGTTATGATAAGTAGACAGGCTGAGAAATGGAAATAAAATAATTCTGACAGGATACATCTGTGTAATATTCCATAAACCTATTTGATCTTCACTCATGAGAGTAGAGGTTTTGTTATGGCATAATATTACAAACCTTTTTATTAATCTTGTGCACAGTTTATCAGTTAACTATGGCCACAATAACACTATATGACAAACAACCACAAAATCTCAGTGGCATAAATGGTAAGCATTTGTTTAGCTCACAATTCTGTGGGTCAACTAACCTAGGCTGGACTCTGCTGGGCAACTTTGCTAATCTCAATTTTGCTTGCTCATCCAAGTGGGGGGTGGCTGATCTAGGCTGAGTTCAGCTGGACAGCTCTTCTTACCTCAGATGTGATGGCTCACACATCTAGGGGTTGGCTGATCTAGGCTGGGGTAGAATAGGCAGTTTTGCTAATGTCAGGTGTGCTTGTCCACACCTCTGAGCATTGGCTGACCTGGGCTGGTCTCTGCTGTGATAAGAACTCTGCTCTGTTTTTCTCTGATTCTTCTTTGGGATCCAGTGAGTTGGAGCCAGCTCACTATTATTTCCATCTTATTCTACTCTTCAAGGCAAATTACACAATTCTACCCAAATTTGAGTCTGGAAGGACACTACTGCAATGTGGGGATAGAGTGGGATGAGGAATTTGAAACAACAAAACTGTGGAAATAACTGATTATTAAAATTCCAAAATCAACATGAGTTCAATTATGATTATTCAAACTCATATGAGACTAAGGGTAAGACTCTCATATTTGACTCTCAAAATTAGCCTCAAGAATGCCAACTCAGTGTCAGAATCAGGGACTACTGAAAATGTCTTATTATCTGAGCCTTTGTTCTGCTTCCCGTGATTTAAGTAAATAAATACATTTCTAATACAGGGCTATATTGGTGTTCTGGCCTACACAGTATGCCCTGAACTATAGACATTTATATAAATAATACTTTGGAATTTCACAACTAATATATTTAATTGCATAAGAAAAACAAATGGTTTTGTGCTTTTGAAACTGTGCTGTAAGCATTTGCTAGCCATTTGTACATTACTCCCCCATTGTTATCCAGCCCCAATGGATGTATATTTTAACACTCCCTCAGCCTCTTGTGTTGAGGAGACTCTGAGTGGGATATTCAGCAGTTGGTATATCATTCCTAGTTGGCCCAATTCCACATAATCACTAAATGGTAGAAATATCTTGGTGTATTACCAAGAAAGGAAACATTTGATATGTAATTAGATTATACTTATTTAGTAAATTATATTGGGAGCAGAGGGAAATTGCATTTTGAACAAATATATCAAGGAGCTAGTGTTTTACCCTAATTTGTAGTTTCACTATGGTTTTCCATTCAGCTGTGACTAAGAAATTATTTCACTCAGTGAATTCTAAATATAGAAAAAAAATGAAAAATAAGAACCAACTAATTTAAATTCTAAATTTTCTATAAATCTTTTTGTTAGTAAAAAACCTAAAATATTTTAATATTTCATAGGCAAAACCCCCATAAGAAGTCACATGGCACCCAGGAAATATCATATCTGCAGAATGCCATGAAACCTAAGTAAATCAAGGAATCATAAGTTTTTGTCATAATTAGATATATATTTGAATAAGAACAAATGATTGGCTCAATACAAGTCCTAAGCTACTCACAAATCTTTGGATTCATCAGGAACATGGCCACAGCTCCTTTTGAATCAATTAACTTTAACAATTATTTATTGGCTCTTCATTATTTACAAAGCCTGTGATAAGTGCTATATGCATCCAGACGCGGGTCTAGAAGACCCAATTCTTACAAAGAGAGAAATGTTAATGATAATAACTAACATTTATTGAGTGTTTACTATGTTCTGGACACCGTGTTAAGTGTGTTATACTCATTAGGTCATGTAATCCCTACAACTCTGGAGAGAGGGCATGATGGCTGCCTAGAGGCAGCTGGTGTGCACCTCTTCCTCAGAGAAGAATAAGGCTATTGATTAGATATCCATACTTCCTATAGATCATCTGGGAAAGAATGCTTGAATATAACAGAGAGGCCATGGGAGACACAGAGGGTGAAAGAGGGGCAAGCAAGTCTGCCTGCTTGGGGTTGCTGAGAGCCTTGAGTGGCCCATTGACCCAGGCCCAGGGAAGGAGTAAGTGAGAGAACCTTGGGGCTCCACACTCTCACCTTGGACCTTTACAATTTTAGCTACAGAAGAGCTCCTGGACCCCCACAGGACTCCAGACTGGCATAGGGAGCTGCCTGAAGATCACACAGTGGCACTGCTCAAACTTACCTTGAGTTTCATAGGCTTCCAAATGCTGACATCTTCAGCACAAAGCCATTCTGGGAGCACCTCCTCTGAGGCTCTGAGCCATGCCCTGAGGCTACTACTTCTGCTGCAGGCTGTTGGGCCAGGGAAGGAGATGGGAACCCAGGCACTATCACATGCCTCAAAGACAAGTTCCACCATGACAGCTATGGGATACTTCAAGGCTCAGGAGCATTCAGACCATGGGCTCCATGCCTGCCAGCCTTCCCCAGAGCTGTCCACCTGGCTACTCCCATGGAGAGCCAGGAATGGGAAAACGAACAGCACATACACTCACCATTAAATTGGTACTAACCAACACTTGTGTGCACATATAGAAGTAACATTCATCGAGTGTTGAGCAGGTGGGAGGGGGGAGGAGGGTATGGGTAAATTTGTACCTAATGGGTAAGGTGCATGCTATCTGAGGTATGGGCACACTTGCAGCTCTGATTCAGGTGGTGCAAAGGCAATTTATGTAACCAAAGCATTTGTACCCCCATAATATTCTGAAATTTAAAAATTAATTAATTATTTTAAAAAGTGAACAAATATTTTTCAAAAGATATACAAATGGCCAACAAACAGATGAAAAAATGCTCAACATCACTAATCATCAGAGAAATGCAAATTAAAACTACAATGTGATATCACCTTACCCTAGTCAGAATGGCCATTATTAAAAAGTCAAAAAAAATAATGTTGGTGTGGATGCAGTGAAAAGGGAATGGTGGGAATTTATATTAGTGCAACCTCATCCAAAGAAACTATCACTAGAACAAATAGACAACATACAGAATGGGAGAATATATTTGCATGCTATACATCCAATAAAGGGCTAATAACTAGAATCTATATAGAAGTCAGGAAAATCAGCAAGAAAAAATCAAACAACCCTATCAAAAAGTGAGCAAAGTACATGAACAAAAACTTTTCAAAAGAAGATAGACTAATGGCCAAGAAACATATGAAAAAATGCTCAACATCTCTAGTCATCAGGGAAATACAAATCAAAACCACAATGAGATATCATTTAACTCCAGTGAGAATGGCTTTTATCAAAAAGTCCCCAAACAATAAATGTTGGCATGGATGCAGAGAGATAGGAACACTCCTACACTGCTGGTGGGACTGCAAACTAGTGCAACTTCTGTGGCAAGTAGTATGGAGTGATGTAGAGGGAAGGAAACAGAAGTGAACAGCAGGAGAAGTCGATGTGTGATGCAGTTCAATGACAGCTTGGTACAACCTCACAGGGAACTCTGAAACTATAGTCACCCTTCAGAGTTGCCACCTCCCTCTATGGGTGGGTGTGATCCGGCCTTTACACTCCTAAATCAATTAGTCATTGTGTCTGGGCCACCTAGGGAAGAGATATGACCTTGACCAAAGCACCTCTCAGCAGCTGAGGTGGTCCCTGAAGGGGCTAATTACTGAAATCTGTTTCCTGACAGTATTCCCAACAGCTGGGACGAGTCTTTCCCTGATGGGAATCTGGGTGGCACATCCTTGTGTCCACCATAGCCATGCACTGTGGTAGGGCCTAGAACACAAACGTGATCACAGTTCTTGCCCTTTGAAAGGTTATAGTCTTATAGAGTAGATTGTCTTATAAACACACAAACAAAAATAATATTTTTTTTGTTTTATGCTATTTATGTTATTTGTTTTGTGTACTTAGGGTACTGTGTATTTAAGGTACATTTTACATACATTATCTCTTTTAATCATCACCAGAACCCAATGCAGGTGGTACTAATATCTCATTTAACAGAAATAAAAAAAGAATCAATGGTAAAGTGACTTGCCCAAGGTCCAGTGGTAAGTGGCTGATAAATCCAGCATTTAAAACTTTTCAGGCTGACTCCAGTGTAATAACTGATAAAATACTAGATACTGTAGAAACAGGTACTTTGGAAAAGAAGAGCATTATCAACATTGCACAACTGTTTACAGGTTTCAAAGAGGAGGATCTTTTCTAAAACACGACATACACCATGTCACTTCTCTGTTTTAAAGCTTTCAGTGACTACTCATTATCTTGTAGGGCAAGGCCAAACTCATTAGCATGAGGATTTCCAAAGCACTTTATGATCTAGCCTTTCTAGCTCCTCATCTTTATCTTTTATTAACTGTTTATGGCCTCTCTCATCCCTCACCTCATCATTCACTCTCAGTCAGGTTGAACAACTTAAGTTTTCTTACCCAAATAAGCTTATATCATTTTAAAGTCAGCATCAGTAGGAACATTTTTTGTTTCTATTCAAGGTACTGAGTATTACAGTCAAAGAAGGTATGGTTTCTAATTTTCCAGTTATATAATGAGTTATAGACAGAAATAGGACTTATCTGGTGCCATTTACTACTTAACACTTTAATGTTTAATGCCTATAATAGATTCACACCCTATGCAGATGCCTACTTGGCCTCCATCTGAATCTGGTTCTGTCCCTATTCACCTTGCTTGACCCTACCATCTATCTGCAAGTCTTCAAAATGCCATAGTTTGCTAAACACATGATTTTTGGATGCACTGTTCTCTCTTTCTTCAACATCCTTAACTTTTTTTGACTAGGCTTCTCTCCTTTTTTCTTTTTAAATATTTTGTTTTATTGACAAATTATAATCATATATAATTATGGGATACACAGTCATATTATGATATATGTGTGCAGTATGGAATGATTGATTCAAGCTAATGAACATATCCATCACCTTAAATACTTATCATTTATTACCCCTGTCTAACTTCAACTTTCTACTCTTTCACCAACATCTCCTCAATTTCCTTTCCCCTCAGCCTATGTCAACCACCAGTTTCCACTCCCTGCTTCTCTATGAGTTTGATTTTTGTATATCTCACATATGAGTGAAAATATGCTGTTCTTGTCTTTCCGTGCCTGGTTTATTTCACTTAGCATAATGTCCTCTAGGTTCATACATGTCACAAATTACTGAATTTCCTCCATTTTAAAGGCATATATACCACATTTTATTTATTCATTAATCTGTCAATGGACACTTAGGCTGATTCCATAACTTGGCTGTTATAAATAATGCTGCAATGAACATGGAGGTGCAGATATCTCTTCAGCATACTGATTTCAAGGTTTCCTTTCAGTATCATCTCTTCTATGAAGCTCTCCCTAATGCCCATCTTCAAGACACCAGAGGCAGAGTTAGGATATGCCCTCTTCTACATTTCTATAGGGCTCTATACATGAATCCTAGATTTGTCTTCAGTCATTGACTAGCAGATGTCCATTACCAGGATAGATTATAGAGATGTTTGTGAGAAAGATAAAGAGTTAAATTTGAACATATTTAACTTGTGGTTTCTTATAGGACATCCAAGCAGAGATGTCCAGTGTTCCATTAAATATGTATGAGATTACAGTTCAGATGAGAAATGCTGGGAAACGGTTCCCCATGGTTTATCACATTTCTGTGTGCCTTGAGAGCAGAGTCCTCCATGTAGATACTCTGGATTTAAGGGGGTTTACTTACCATGGAATGAGAATTTCCAAAGTTATAGTGGTATAGGCCATGAAAGAAGTCAATAGTGGAAGGATGACCTAATGCAGAGCACTAAAAGGTGAGAGCAACTGTACCTTTGCCTCTAAAAAATAATCTGCATGTACTCACCAGCAAATTGGTATTAACTGATCAACACCTAAGTGGACATATAAGAATAACATTTATCGGGCATCGGGCAGATGGGAGGAGGGAGGAGGGGATGGGTATATACATACACAATGACTGTAATGCGCACCATCTGGGGGATGGACACCCTTGAAACTCTGACTCCAGGGGGAAGGGGGGAAGGCAACACATGTAACCTAAACACTTGTACCCCCATAATATGCTGAAATTAAAAAAAGAAAAAATAATCTGCATTTAATGACCCTTATCTGACTAGCAAACTTCTATTTATCCTTTTATTCTCAATTTAAAAATCAACAACTCTACAAAGCCTTCTCAAATTTTTCAGAAGACTTAAAGTTTCCCTTTCCTATATTTATAACATTATCAACTTTAGTCTTTACTTTTTCACTTTTAACACAATATTATTACTGCTGGTTTACATGTTTGTTTTTTCTTCTAGGACAAGAAATAAATGAATGAAATACAAAGAACAGTCATTTTCTTAATGCATATTTATTGTAAGTATGTTTGATGAAAAAGGAGAAGAAGGACATCTGAAATTGGGCTGATAATGTGACAACTGTAAGCAGACCCATACCCAGAACAAACTTATATAGGGCAGAAGTATGATTGAGTTGTGAGGTAAAGTGGAAAAGCTAAATAGAGTTGTTGCATGGCCAGTGAGCCAACATTGGGGCACTACAATGGGGGGAATATTTGTGGTTGTAGAGGAGATGTGCAGATGATGATGAAGAGAAAGACACAATGATAATGAGGAGGGGAATGCTAAGTAACAGCTACATTGTTTGAACATCAGCGGCTACATTGTTTGAACATCTATTCTGGGCATATTTTGTACATTATTTTATTTAATGTTCAAAACTCAATACAATGTAGATGTTATTGTAACCAAGAGGCTTAGAGATATTGGAAAACTGACTCAAAGTTGCAAAGCTGATAAGAAGGAAAAGGTGAAATACTAGCCTAGGTCTGCCTAGCTTCAAATACTCTTTCCAGTACATCAACTTTTCCTAATCAGTATTTAACATAATAATGGTTTAGGCATAACTGGCCAAAAAATATTAAACTATGGTTCCACAATAAATGATTCTGAGGTCAAATAAGTTGAAAGTGCTGAAATAAGTAAGTTAACCAATTATATTAACTGCAGAATTCCTCAGACTTCTTTTTTTTTTCTTTTTTTTATTTCAGGATATTATAGGGGTACAAATATTATGGTTACGTACATTGCCCATGCCCCCCTCCCCCATTGAGGCAGAGCCTCAGGCATGACCATCCCCCAAATGTTGCACATCTCACTCATTGTGATTGTATATACCCATCCCCTCCTCCCCCCTCCCACCCGCCCAACACCCGACAAATGTTATTCCTATATGTCCACTTAGGTGTTGATCCGTTAATACCAATTTGCTGGTGAGTACATGTGGTGCTTGTTTTTCCATTATTGAGATACTTCACTTAGTAGAATGGGTTCCAGCTGTATCCAGGAATATACAAGAGGTGCTATATCACCATTGTTTCTTAAAGCTGAATAGTACTCCATGGTATACATATACCACATTTTATTAATCCACTCATGTATTGATGGGCACTGGGGTTGTTTTCACAATTTTGCAATTGTGAACTGTGCTGCTATAAACATTCGTGTGCAGGTGTCTTTTTCA
>VBSM01003018.1:2732788-2753919 GCA_008086735.1 Cheirogaleus medius
AAAAAAAAAAAACCCAACAAAATAGTCATGGGAAAAATCAAATGAATAAGAGACTTCTGAAAGATTGTGTATGAAAGTTACTATAGCAAAATCAAGAGCATCGCCACACAAAATCAATAACTAATTAAAATATGTAATAGAAAATACCTCATTTACAACAACAACAAACTCCAGATATTACCTAAGAAGCCTCACAAAAATGTTCAAGATCTTTATGGAGGCAACTAGAAAAGTTTCCTGTTAGATTCAGGTAAAAAAAAAAAAAGTTTCAAATAGCTTGGTCAGCATACCATATTTATTGATGGGAAGCAGAATATTATAAATACATAGATTATCTTTAAATTATTTACAGATAGAGTGCCTTATCTGTATGTTCCAAGATGACAAGCTTGGGCTACTGTCTTCCACTGCCAAAATCAGCCCTGGGAAACTATAGAAGGGGGAATGACAAAGAAACAAACAAATGAAACAGGCTAACTATATTGTATTAGTTTTTCAGGGCTGCCCTAACAAATTACCACATACTAGACGGCAACAGAAAGCAACAGCAATTTATTCTCTCACAGTTCTGTTGATCAGAATCTGAAATCAGTATTAGTGGACCAAAATTATGATATCAAGAGGGCTGCTCACTTTCCGTGTGCTCTAAGGGAGGATATGTTTCTTGCTTTTCCAGCTTACGGTGGCTGCCACTATCCCTTAGCTTGTGGCCTCATCACTCTAATTTCTGCCTCTATCTTCACAATGCTTTCTCCTCTAGGTGTGTGAGAAATCTCCCTCTACCTCTCATTTATGAGGAAACTTGTGATTGTATTTAGGGCCTAGTTGAATAATCTATGATAATCTCCCCATCCTTAGCTTAATCACATCAGCATAGATCTTTTTTCTAATAAGGTAACATTTAAAGGCTTCAAGGATTAGAATTCTATATATTTCAGAGGCCATTTTTTATCATACCATAGGCCATCATCTGGCACGCAGAGATTCACATCCATCCCATATGCCATATACATTCACACTATCCTAACATCTGCAAAAACAACATGTTACAGCATCAACTAAAGTCTAAAATCTCATCTAGATAACTTTAGCTCAAAAGTCCCAAATCTAAATCATCTAAAAAAGGTATGGGTATGATCCATCCTTGGGCATAATCCATCTCTATCTCTGGACCTGTATAACTAGAAAACAAGTTATTGTTCCCAAAATACAATGGTGGAACTGCCATACTATAACACTTATAAACATTGACGTTTCCAAAGGGGGAAATGTAAGGAAAAAAGTGATCATTTCCAAACTATTTCAAAATCCAACATAACAAATTCCATTATGTTTTAAAGCCTGGGAATAACCCTCTCATGGCTCAAGATCTCTCTGCCTTCTTGGCTAAGGGATCTGCCTTCGGGGCCCATGATTCAGGCCTCTGTCTTGATCCCAGGTCACAGTCCTCTTCACCTGGACCCATGACTTGAGACATTGAGCTCAAGGCTCCAGTCACTGGTCAAGGTCTCTGCTCCTGGAGTTACCCTTCTTTTTGCTTGAAGGGTATTTAATCCAGGATAATCTCCTTATGATAAAACCCTTAATTTAATCACACCTGCAAATATCCTTTTTCTAAATAAGGCAACATTTACAGGTTCAAGAGGTTGGGATTTGATATCTTGGGGAGCTCATCACAAATATCAAAACCAATATCTAAACAACAAAACTTTTTTAAAATGCCTGGAAGTGGCTGAAAAATTGTGTTTGAAATGTGGGAGTAGGAGGAGGTGGCAGTGAAATTGGGGAATGTCTTTAGCCTGCAATAAGATACTAGATACACAATAGGTATGCTATAGTCTTAATTATGTCTTCCCAAAATTCATATGTTGAAACTTAATCACTGATATGATAGTATTAAGAGGTGAGACCTTAGGCAGTTAATAGGCCATGAGGACCTACAGGATGGGATTAGTGCCTTTATAAAGGGCTTGAGAGACAAAGTTTGGCCCCATTTTGCCCTTCTGTCTCTTCTGCCATGTGATTACACTGTGTTCATCCCTTTTTGCCCTTCTGCTTTCCACCATGTGAGGACACAGCAATAAGGCTTCAAACTGGAAGCAGAGACTGGGCCCTCACCAGACACTGAACATGCCAGTGCCTTGATTTTAGACTTCTCAGTCTCCAGAACTGTGAGAAATAAATCTGTATTATTTAAAAATTACCCAATCTCAAGTATTTTGTTACAACAGCAGGAAAGAACAAAGACAAGGTAGGAGGAAAGATTTTAACTTTGGCCTCTGCTTCATTGCATAGGTCTGAAGCAGCCCCTCCTCCAAACACAGATGCCATTAGCCATGGAATAATATTGGGAGAGCAGGAAAGCTGCAGTTGATTGAGGCAGTATGACTTGAGCGTGTGGCAACAACCACCTGAAAACACTTGGATGGAAGAGAACTGGTCCTTCTAAAAATTTATTATTTTAACAGTATATAAAGAATGAACTAGGCTGGGTGTGGTGGCTCACGCCTGTAATCCCAGCATTCTGGGAGGCCAAGACAGGAGGATCCCTTGAGGTCGGGAGTTCAAGACCAGCCTGAGCTAAAGCGAGACCCATCTCTACTAAAAATAGAAAAAATTAGGTGGGCATGGTGGTGCACGCCTCTAGTCCCAGCTACTTGGGAGGCTGAGACAGGAGGATTGTTTGAGCCTAGGAGTTTGAGGTTGCTGTGAACTAGGCTGACACCACGGCACTCTAGCCCTGGTGACAGAGCTAGATTCTGTCTCAAAACAAACAAACAAACAAACAAAAAACAATGAACTAGAAATAAAAAAGCAAGTATCACAGTAAATCACACATAGGGTAGATATTCTTTCATTTAAAAAAAATATATATATACACATGTATATATTCTACACATACACTTGGTAGAGACGTAAAATACATTTCATATTATAAATGAGTGTTAAAAACTGAAAGTCATTGCACTGCATAATGCAATGTTAACCTCAAAAGACTTCTCAATATAATGAAAAGATAAGCCACAGACTGGGGGAAAATATTTGTGAAAGACATATCTGATAAAGGACTGTTATCCTCAATATACAAAGAATTATTAAAAACTCAAACATAAAATAAAACAAACAACTTGATTTAAAAATGGGTCAAAGAGAACAATTCACAATTGCAAAGATCTGGAATCAACCCAAGTGACTATCGGTTCATGAGTGGATTAACAAAATGTGGTATATGTATACCATGGAGTACTACTCAGCCATAAAAAGGATGAATTAATGCCTTTTGCAGCAATTTGGAAGGAATTTGAGACCATTATCCTAAGCAAAGTATCTCAAGAATGGAAAAATAAACACAACATGTACTCTCTAATAAATTGGAACTACCCGATGGGCACAGAAGTGCACAGAGGGAAGTAAAAGTCATTGGAAATCAAGCAGAGGGGTGAAGGGAAGAGAGGAGGGGCAAAAACCCACCTAATTGGCACAATGAACACTATTTGGGTGATGGCCACATTTATAGTCCTGACTCAAGCCATGTAAGAAAAACATTTGTACCCCCTTAATATTTTGAAATAAAATAAATAAATAAATAAAAATGATCCAAAGACCTAAACCAGTATCTCACCAAAGAAGACACAGAGATAGCAAAAAAGCCTATGAAAAGATACTCCATATCATTTGTCCTCAGGAAAATGAAAATTAAAACAACAGTGAGATAACCACTACACACGTATTATTAATAGAATGGCCAAAATCCAGAACACTGGCAACACCAAATACTGGTGAAGTTGTGAAACAACAGGAATTTTCACTCATTGCTGGTGGGAAGGCAAAATGGTACAGCCACTTCGAAAGATAGTTTTGCAGTTTTTTACAAAACTAAACATACTCTTACCATAAAATCCAGCAACTGCACTTCTGAATATTTATCCAAAGTAGTTGAAAACTTATGTCCACACAAAACCTGCGCATAGATGTTTATGGCAGCTTTATTCATAATTGCCAGAATTTAGAAGCAACAAGATGTCATTCAGGAGATGAATGGATAAAGAAACTGTGACATATCCAGACAATGCAATATTATTCAGTGCTAAAAAGAAATGAGCTATCAAGCCATGAAAAGACATGGAGAAAACTTAAATGCATATTATTAAGTGAAAGAAGCCAATCTGAAAGGGCTACATACTGTATGATTCCAACTGTATGATATTCTGGAAAATGTAAAACTATGGAGACAATAAAAAGATCAGTGGTTGCCGGGGGTTGGTGGAGAGAGGGATGAATAGGTGGAGCACAGAGGAATTCTAGGGCAGTGAAACTATTCTGTATGATACAACAATAGTGAATACATATGTATTTGTTCAAATCTATAGAATATACAACATCAAGAGTGAATTTTAATGTAAACTAGGGACTTGGGGTGATAATAATGTGTCAAAGCAAGTTCATCAATTGTAACAAATATGCCACTCTGGTGGGAGATGTTGATAATAGGGGAGGGTGTGCATATGGTGGGGTAAGGGGTCTATGGGAACTCTCTGCCTTCCTCTCAATTTTTCTGTGAACCTAAAACTGCTCTAGAAAGTTAATTCTTTTGAAAACTGCGTTGGTTATAAAATGTCATAAAGTGTAGCAGATTTAACTATTTTTTTGAAGTCTTAACAAAAAAGAAAAAAAAAAGTAGGGCCTTCCAAAATCATGCTGCTCGGGCTCTTCCCTGTAGAAAATAAATCTTTTAGAACAAAATGTTTCCAAAGTCTAAGTCTGTCTGGTGAAGAGACTCCATGGGAAGGTGTGTTGCTTCTGCGACAGGCCATTATTTGTCATGAGCGCTGCTGTTCTCCCTTCTAGTATCTAGCCTGGGACCAGAAACCATTCTGTACAAGAGTTGCAGGTATGGAAATACTCAGAGCTGTCAGGGAGCGGGGATCTCTCATGGAGCATTTAATCAAAGAGCCAAGACCCAAGATGAAGACTCTCAAGAGTAGGGGAGGGGAATACACCCCCCTCAGAACAGAGAAGACCACACAGAATCCCACTCCACTCCTGATATATCCATGTAAATCATGGGAGATCCCAGGCTGGGCTGTCAGGCTAAAAACACTCCTTATTTCCAATTCGTGGGTCTCAAAAAGGGGAGGTCCTTAGTTTGAGGTAAATGGACTCAGTTCTGCAGAGGGAGGAGGCCAATTGTTTCCGGAGTTAAGGTGATGATCCCGAGAGAGGACTAAACAGAACCTCCACCACAGAAGAGACTGGGCCCTAGGCCTGTTCTGCCCCAGCTGTTAGCCTTAGAAGGCCTTAGGGGCATCATGACCAGAGGTGGCAGACCCTGACTCCCACCAGATCCTGACTTCCACTGAAAGAGGGGAGAGGTTTTCAGGTAAGTGAGGGTCTTGGTCCAAGGGGGCAGGACTCAAATCAGCAAAGGCAGGAGTCCTAGGCCCTGCTTCAAGGTGAGGACCCTTACTGAGGGCTGATTTAACCTCTGATCGTCAGAGGGGGGCCCCATAGTAAACGTGATCCTGTTGTCAGCCCAGGAATGTCCCTAGGCAGGGTTGCCAGGAAAAGGCGCCACCACTCACAACCTCCGCAGTCCTGTAGAGGTCGCCTCAGGGAGATGAGGGTCTTGAAACGCAGGGATTGCAGGTCCTGTCAGGAGAAAATATGAACACTTTGAAAAGAACTGATGGTAATCCCCAACCCAGAACTGAGAGAATCCCACAGAAACCTACCCCGTCCCTGCTGTCAATTCTGGTAGCCCCTTGTACAGGCCTGTCAGGCTGACACCCCTCCCCCCCAGTTTGGTGGTCTTAGAGAGTTAAGTGTGGTCTCAGTCGATAAAGAGAGGGACTCACACAGTGTCATAAATCAAGGCAAAGGCGCTAAGACCCAGCCTACCCCTGTTGTCAAACCTGAGATACCCAAGGCGAAGTGCCCGAAAGTGGTGTAACCTGACTTCCATTTTGGCAGACTTAGGGAGGGGAGGCTTCCGCGGAGGGCGCTTGACTTACGTCAGCAGAAGAAGGAATCCCACACCCAATCAGGCTTCAGAGTGAGGACGGGAAGGAGTAAAGGGACCTACCACCACACAGAGAAGAGCCCCTTCTGTTGCCACCCTGCCCCTGCTGCCGGCTCAGGGCAGCCCCAGGCAGCGTTCCCTGACGTGGTGTATCCGGACTTCCATCTTTGGAGTCTGAGGGAGGCGAGACTTCCTCTGAGGTGCCCTGCGAGATATTAAGGTAAGGACCCTAAAGAAAGACAGTGGAGACCTTTCACTACAGAGAGAGGGGCCTCAGCTCCCCGCCCCTGCTGTAAGTCCTGGGATGCCCCAGGAAGGGTCGCCTGATGTGGTGTATCTGGAATTCCTTCTTTGGAGACTGAGGAAATGAAGCTTTATTTGAGGGGTATAGATTGAAGTCAGCAGAGGGAAGGAAGAGTACCAGGCAGTGCTAGACGTCAAGGTGAGAACCCCTATCGAGGCTTGAGAGGACCTCCCAGCAGACAGATGAGAGCCCATTGAAACCCTCTCCTTCTGTCAGCCCTGTGAGGCCCGGGCAGGGTAGTCAAGTAGAGCCACTTTCCCCAATCCTCCTCACTTCCTTGTTGCCGGTCTCAGAGAGAGAGTGACTGTGGCTTGAGGGCCATATTCTCAGTTCAGCAGAAGAGAGGCAGTGTAGGTCCGTTAGGAGTAAATATAATGAGCTTGCATAGTACTGAGGGTACCCCACTATGGAACCATGGGGAATCTCCACAGAAATTCACCCTGCATTTCTGCAGTCAGCCCTGGGGATTTCAGGAAATGCTGTCATGCTAAGACTCCTCTTTCTCTTGTATCATATCCAGATAGGGAGTTTTAGGGATGTGAGGGCCTTGGTCCGAAGTGCCAGGTCTCTGCTCATCAGAGGGAGGAGCCCCAGGCCTTGCCAGGAATAAAGGCATGGACCCTTAGGTAGGGCTAAGAGAACCTCCCACCACAGATAGAGAGGGAGCCACAGAAACCTGCCCCTTCTCTAAGAGGCCCAAGGCTTGGCTATAAAGCAGAGATGCCCCCTCCACCCACCTCACATTTTTGTCTGGCTTCTTTAGTAGATAGTTTCCTTGGTATAAGGGAAGCATCCTCGAGCCAGCAAAAAATATGGGTTGCAAGCCATGTAGGGTATAAATATGCTCCCAATGCAGAACCCATGGGGAGCTCCATAGGTATCTGCCCTGACCCTGCTGTGAGCCCTGATAGACATTATTTAGTCCTGTCAGGCCGAGGCCCTGCTTCACTCCCTTCTTGGTGGTCTCAGTGAGTTAAGGTCCTAGGTCTGATGGGTGCAGCCTCAGGCCAACAGAAGGAGTAGCTCCAGTCCTGACAGGAGTCAAGGTGAGGCCTCTGAGAACAGCCCTAGAGGATCTCCAACTGCACATAGAGGGGCTCCAACCTTGTCCTGTTCCTGCTGCCAGCCCTGGGAGACCCTGAGTAGGACTGTTAGGCACAGGCACCTCCCCTCCAACCTCTTCCACTTCCCTTACTTCCTTGTCTGGCATGTCTGGCGGATGGAAGCCTTGGCTTGAGGAAGGCATCCTCAGGAAAGTAAAAGGGAAGGAATGCTGTCCCTGTCAGGAGTAAATGTGAATACCTTTGGGAGGATTGAGGGTAACTCTTACTCCAAACAAAGGGGTCCCCAAAGAAACTTGTCCCACCTCTGTTGTCAGCCCTGACAGCCCCCAGGAAGGTCTATCTGAGTCTTCCCTCATTTCTAGCTGGCCTGGAAGTCTCAGGGAGGTGAAGGCCTTTGTCTCAGAGGGCCAGCCTCAGGCCACAGAAGCTCTGCTGAGCATGGAGGTAAGGACCCTGAGGGATAACTGAGTGTGCCCACCACCCAAGGACATATTGTGTCCAGCCCCTGCTGTCAGCACTAGGAGATCCTGGGCAGTGGTGGCTATATGTGGCACTTCCTCACTTTTGTTTCATTGGTCTCAAGGAGGCAAAGGCCTTGGTCTAAGGGGGCAACTTCATATCAGCAGAGGTAGCTACATCTGGTCAGCCCAGGGAAGAGACCCAGCCTCTGCCAGGAGTCATGATGAAGACACTGACTGAGGTTTGAGGGAACCCCTCTCTCGCCTTGAAGAGTTGGGGCCCCTGCCCTGTACTGCCCCTGCCCTGGGAGGCCTTGGTGTATGATGTCTAAATGTGGTGCCCCCTTACTCCCACCTGGTGGTCTCAAGGGACTGGACTCAGTTCAACAGAGGGAGAAGTCTCAGGCCCTGCCAGGAGTCAATTTGAGGGTGGAGGGTACCCCCTACACAAGAAAAGATGGGCCTAGCCCATCCCTGCCCTGCTGTTTGCCATGATTGGACCCAAGGGAGGATCTACTTCAGAACTGTGGGATCCTCACAGAGTCCTTGCCCACCTGTCAGCCCTGGGGGGACTGGGGCTGTATTTTTAGTCTGCAGCTTGAGAGGCCCTCTCAATTCCTCTTACATGGGCTCCAGGAATTAGAGTTGAGGGCCTTGGTCTGGGCCAGATCTCCTAAGGTCACAGAGCAGAAGAGGCTCATGCAGTGCCAGGAGTCAAGGTGAGGTACACACCCGAAATGTGTACCAAGGGCCCTAGCCCCCAGAACAGAGGGAACCCCACAGCATCCAGCCACACCCACCCTACTGTCATCCATAGAAGTCTCATGTTCTGTTGGCTGGCTGCACCCTGAGGAGCTTTTTCACATCCTCATACAGGTTGCTAGGGGACAGGCTGACCAAGAGAACAGGAGAAGATCTGTGAGGCCCTAGAGAACTAAGGGAGGACCTATTGAGACAGCCTTTGTCAGTACTAACAAGGTTAAGTTTCTCACACTCTTCCTCTCTCTCAGGCCAGTTGGCTCCATCACCTGTTTCCTGCCCACACTCCTGCTCACTTCTCCAACGCAGTCATGATGCCTCACAGCCAGAAGAGTCAGCCCTGCAAGAATGAGCAAGGCCTTCAGGCCCAAAAAGAGACACAAGGCCTGGTGGGTGCACAAGTTCTTGCAGCTGAGAAGGTGAGCGCCACAGCCTCCTCCTCCTCTGCTCTGATCCCAGGCACCCTGGAAGCGGTGTCTGCTGTTGGAACACCAGATCCTACCAAGAGTCCTCAGAAAACCTGCTCCTCCTCCACTACTATGAAAGCCATTCCATGGAGCCAACCTGAAGAGGGTTCCAGCAGCCAGGAAAAGAATGATCCAAGCACCTCACAGTTCCTGCCATATGCTGAGTGCTTATTCGGTAACATGCTAGAGAAGAAGGTGGCTGAGTTGGTGAAGTTTCTGAGTGTCAAGTATACAACAAAGGAGCCCGTAACAGAGGCAGAAATGCTGAAGAATGTCATCAAAGAATACAGAGACCACTTCCCTGGGATCTTCATGAAAGCCTGTGAATGCATGGAGGTGGTCTTTGGCATTGAGGTGAAGAAAGTGGATCCCATCAGCCGCTCTTATGTCCTCACCAAAATGCTAGACCTCACCTATGATGGAAGGCTTAGTGATGACCAGGGCATGCCCAAGACTGGCCTCCTGATTCTTATCCTGGGCGTGATCTTCATGGAGGGCAACCGTGCCCCTGAGGAGAAGATCTGGAAGGTGCTGAATATGATCGGGGTGTATGCTGAGGGGAAGGATTTCATCTATGGGGAGTGCAGGAAGCTCATCACCAAAGATCTGGTGCAGGAAAAATACCTGGAGTACCGGCAAGTGCCCAACAGTGATCCTCCAAGCTACGAATTCCTGTGGGGCCCAAGGGCTCATGCTGAAACCAGCAAGAAAAAAGTCCTGGAGTTTTTCTCCAAGGTCAGTGGGAGTGAAGCCACTGCCTTCACATCCTTGTATAAGGAAGCTTTGAGAGATGAAGAAGAGAGAGCTCAGGCTAAAATTGCCAACAAGGCCAAGTCCAGCAGCTTCCGCCCTAAGTAAAGTCTTGGGCAGATTCTTCATTCTGTTTGAAGGGAGTAGTCAAGTTTTTAAGTAGTGGAGGGCTGATTGCAGATTTTATTGTCATTTTTTTTTTCTTTTTGGTATTTTTCAAATGTTTCTCTTAAAAAGTTTACTAGCTTCACAATCTAGATTCATGAATGGCATTGGTCACACATTTATTGTTGTGTATAAGGTTTAAGAATAAGAGTTTTGATATTAAGTAAAACAAATTGGGGAAACTTCTGTATTATTTTGTGATCTGGAACAAGATAACATAGCATTGTAGTAAAAATTTCCTTACAAATGTGAAAGAGCCCAATAATAAAACCAATGAGATCAATAAATACAGGAACAACATAAGAGATGGTTAATCCTAGGATTTCTGTATCTCCTTTAGTCTGTTGTTTTGTGAAATTAAAGATTAATACCTTATTTTCTTGGCTTATTCTAGAATGTATAATAAATTAAATCTTATTAAATGAGATCTTCAGTTCACTGGCTCATTAATTCCCCAAACATTAACTGACCATCTGCTCTTTGGGAGGCACTATGGTAGTGGGGATTCAAGGATAAGCAGGGAAGATGGTGAGATGTCCAGTAAGACCTAACAAGCAAGTAGAAAAAAAATGGAACAAGGAAGTGGGACTCCAGATGTGAGTAAGTGTAAATACCCTGAACCAAGGCAGTTTGAGGCTTTGGGAAGTTGCAGCTCCTTCTGCATGAATTAATTTTAAATTAAGCTGGATGGTGGCAGGGCCCAGACTCTCAGACAGAGTGCCCTACAGGTAAGATAAAAACCTACAATGGAAAACTGCTTTTAGCAGTTCCTTTTGAATGGTGGATAAAGCAGAAAGAAATTTCCACCTGGGCAGGTATAGAAGGTATCCTGTGCCCTTGTCTTAAAAGTGCATGAACTAAATGCTCATACACATCTACAAGGATTTCCTGAAAATAGGGAGATACTCCCTTGAAGTGGTGCCCAGAAGCCTCTATGCTGGCACTATTTTCCCTGGCCTAGGAGAGCCAGAGCCTACCCCACTGAAAGGACATTTAATTAGATGATTTTGATTGTAATTTGGCCAACTCTGAGCGAGGGCTAGATTTTGGGTGGGAGTGAAATAAATGAAAACAATGGTTTGCATGGAAGAAAAGGTAGGAGGGAGGAAAGGAGTTAGTCTGTGACTTAAATCCTAGGAGCTTTGAGTTGCATCCAGCTGAGGAAAACTCCCCCACATCCAAATAAAATAATGTGTCTACTAATAGGTAAAATTTCCTGAGTTTTATTTACAAAGTGGCACTTCTGGCCCATTTGGTGTGTCATGTCCTGGAGTGCTGCATATTCTCTGAGATGTCCTTGATCACACACACACACACACACACACAATATCTCAGAGAATGTAGTGTGTAGGGGAGAGTCTGGGGTCAAAATCATATTCAAAATTTTGCCATTCAATAAATATCCAATGTATGCCAGGCACTGTGCTAGATGCTTTACTCACACTACATACATTCCAGAAGTCCTATGAGACAGGGTTTATCAAACCCATTTTACAGGTGAACAACCTGAGGCTCATAGCACTTGGCAAATTGCTCAAGATCACATGACTAGTTACAGGGCTGGGGACTTGACTCCGGGTCTGAAGTCATCTAGGCCCATACTGTCCCCACTTTTGCCAGCCTGAAGCAGGCCTTCTGTTTCTTAGTTCATTTCTCTTCTCATTACTCCATAATGTCTTTCATGTAACAAAAACTTGTGGCCAAGATACTTAAAAAAGCAGGCACAAAGAAGGGAAGGTGACATGAGAATCAAACATATCTGGGGATTGTCTGTGGGCTTTATGAACATAGGGTCCTCCTGCTTGAGCTTCAGGGTTCTTGAAAACTGCCCAGATGCTGGCATTTTTGTCCCATTCCAGCACTTTTCTGCATTACATTGCCCTTCCTCTGGTGTTCCCCTGTGTGCCCTTCTGCCCCATTCTGTAACCCCCCCTGCTGACCAGCTTGTCACTTACTCCTCCTCCGAATACTGTGCTCTGCTTCCATTGGAACAGCCCAGAATCACCTGCCCTTATCCTAACATAGAGTATTCCTACTCTCTGCAGAAGTTCTCTGGCTGTCCCATTCCACATTCTGCAACCCCTCTGATAGCCACAGCCCTTTCAATGTAAAAGCACACTTTGGAAGATGTTTTGATGCCTGGTCATCCCTCCCCCTCCCCCTAGGCCTCTTCAATGCACTCTCAAATTGTTTTTCAAATAGGCTAGTGAGTAGTCTGATCTGCGCTCAGTCTACTGGTTCTTGGGGTATAACCCTAAAGTTAGAGAAAGAGATTTTAAAATCACTCTGACATTTGCAGTAAGACTTTAATAAAATGTATTATTTGAAACAGGCCACTTAACCTGCAGCCTCAACACCACATGTGGCCCTCCAGATCCCCAAGTGTGCCTCTCAACTGAATCGAAACTTCAAAGAACATAAGGATTTGTTCTGTAAAATTTAGATTCAGTCAAAAGGCCACACTCAAGGATCCAGAATTCCACATGTGGCCCCAAGGCCGCAGGTTCCCCACTGCTGAAAGCCAAAGCTTCCCTCATAAGCAATAGATAAGGAAAGACCATATAAATTACTGTATATGCAAACATCTACAGGAGGCTGAATTCCTAAAACCCTAGAACCTTCCTAGGAGGTAAACAGTAGTTTCTTGGTGTACATGCTAGCTCTGAGGAAAAACTAAAATGATAATTAACCAGCCTTCCCCTTGCTCTTGTCTATGTTTCTGCCCTTAAAGGAAAATCCTGGTTTGCAATTTACCTTAATGGCTCCTGTACAGGTATTCAGGAATGTTCAGTCATGTGGAGAGTAGCAGAGACTCATAACTTAAGATTTTGACCAACCATCCTAAGAAAGGATAAATCTCAGCCTAGTAAGATTATAGAGGTTATTGCAAAAGGCAGTGCAGAACTCCCTGCTAACATTACAGGATCCTTTGAGAACTAGATGTGATCCCGTATTTGAAAGCACTTGCAAAAGTTGGTGAATTTCAAGGTAAATTTAGTCTTTTTAGAAACTCTTTCAAGAAATGAAGAGGGCAGTTGTCATAACAAATTATAATTGCTGTTTTTTACTGAGCACCTACTATGTGACAGCTTATGGGAGAGATTGGAAGTGCTCATCCACATGTTGTCTTCCTCTCCTTCCTGGACTGTTGAATGCAATCAGCACCTGGGTGTACAGGATCTGGCCTGCAGGTCCATCCCCCAGGCCCTGGAGGTCAAACCCTGACGATGCCAGGGCGAAGGACACTGGTCCCAGGATGTCCTTTTCAGGGGTGCCCAAGATCATTCAATATCCCTCCCCCTTGGGGTGTGTCCTACTCTGCTGGAGTCTTCAGGCAAGCAGCCTCAGGGAGGGCCAGCAGGCAGGGAGCTCACAGTCTAAGCAACCCTCAGTCTGCTGCAGGACCCCAAAGGAAAGGTCTGAACTCCGTTCCCTGTGGAAGCCTCCATGTGGTGGCTCAATTTGCTGTGGGTGGGGTAGGGGAAGTGGTGAAAAAGAGTCTAGGTGGAAGAAAGTCCACTCCGTGGTCATCTCCAACCCTCTTTCCTGGAGGCAGCCTGCCCACAATGATAGGGTTCTGGAGTCATGGTGATCACCCGGGACCCACTGGACCCCTGTGGCACCTACAGTATGGGCCTGTGTTGGGAAATGTCTGTGTGGGGACCAACAAGATGGAACCTGAGTGGTTGAGACCCCCTGGGAAGGGCAAAGGTGCCCAGTGGGTAGGGAATCAATATGGCGCCTGCCATCCAGCTCAGGTCTGTGGGGCAGGAGATACATGGGGTGGAAGGGGTGAGAGCCTGGTGCCCTGTCTGCAAGAAGCTCTTCCTTTACTGGCAGCAGCAGTCTCTGGGCCCGCTTCAGTAGCTCAGGAGCCCACTAACAGTCCGACATGTGAGGGAGGGGAATGTTAGCCAAACCACTTACCCTTCTGGCTGGTCTCCAAGCTTCTCTGGGCTTATTCCCCGCCAATGCCTTTCTGCTTCCAGTCTGCTCTGCAACCTCGTCCCATGGAGTGTCCTATAGATTCAGGCACCTTTCCTTCAGGCACTCATTTGATCTATGTTTGTCTGTCTGTTTCATTTTTCTCTTTCATCTAAAATTCCTCCTTCTTACAGAGATGTTCTGGCTGATGGTGTCTTTGGTCTGCCATCTTTTCTCTAATCTGTCTTCCTCTTTATGTTTCTCATTCTTAGAATTCTTCTTGGATCTGCAGGTGTATAGTTTGCATCAAATTTGGGACATTTTCATTTATCATTTCTTCAAAGATTTTTTCTCTCCCCCTTTGGGCCTCTTTTTCAATCTCAAAATTCATGTATATTAGGCTATGTGAAGTTGCCCCATATGCTTACTGATGTTGTTTATTTCTTTCAGTCTTTTTTTCCTCTCTGTGTTTCATTTTAGAAAATGTCTATTGCTATAACTTCAAGTAGGCAAATCTTTTCTTCTGCCATGTCTAATCTGCCATTAATCCAAACTAGTGTATTTTTTATTTAAATATTGTAATTTTCTTCTCTTGGAGTTCATTTGGGACTTTTATCATATCTCTAATATGTGTTTAATATGTTTAACTTTTCCTCTTTTCCTTGAACATTTGAAATACAGTTTTAATAACTATTTTAATATCCTTGCCTACTAACTCTATCATCTGTGTCAGTTTCAATCAACTGATTTTCCTGCTCAATATCAATCTTAATTTTATGCTTCTCTGAATGCCTGGCAATTTTGATTATATGTCAGACTTTGTGAATTTTACCTTGTTCAGTGCTGGATATATTTTTTTAATTCTATAAATAAATATCCTTGAGCTTTTTCCTGGAAAAAAGTTACTTGGAAAGAGTATGATCCTTCATGTCTTGCTTTTAAACTTTGATAGGTAAGATCAGAGCAGTGTTTAGTCTATGGATAATATTGCTTCACTACTAAGGCAAGATCTTTCAGAGTACTCAATCTAAGGCCCCATGAATTATGAGAATTTCCACTCTGACTGATGGGAATAGGACATATTCCCAACCATGAGTGAGGTCCAGAGTTTTCTATGTGTGCATGTCTCTCCTTTTGGATATTGTATCCTGCAAATTCTAGCTAACTTGGCCTCTCTTGACTCCCAGCTCTATATAGCAAATTCAAGGAAAAATGTCAGTTCCCCCTCTGCACACTGTGGCCTCCATTATCTCCCCAGGCAGTGATTTGGGGCAATTGTAGGGCTCACCTCATTTGTTTTTCTTTTCTTTTTTTGGAATTCAAACACTTCATTGATACATAATTGTGCATATTTTTGGGTTACGTGTGATATTTTAATACATGTTACAATGTGTAATGATCAAATCAGGGTATTTAGGATATCCATCATCTCAAGCATTTATCATTCCTTTGTGTCGGGAACACTTCAAATCTTCTTTTCTAGCTATCAAATATTTTGAAGTGTACAATATATTATTGTTAACTAGTCACCCTGCCATAGTACTGAACTGTAGAACTTATTCCTCCTATCTAACTGTATGTTGGTACCCATTAACCTACCTCTCTTCGTCCTCCTCACCCCAGCTTTCCTGCCTCTGGTAACTACTGTCTACTTTCATGAGATCAACTTTTTTTTTGAGACAGAGTCTCACTCTGTTGCCTGGGCTAGAGTGCCGTGGCGTCAGCCTAGCTCCCAGCAACCTCAAACTCCTGGGCTCAAGTGATCCTTCTGCCTCAGCCTCCCGAGTAACTGGGACTACAGGCATGCGCCACCATGCCCGGCTAATTTTTTCTATATATTTTTAGTTGGCCGATTAATTTCTTTCTATTTTTAGTAGAGATGGGGTCTCGCTCTTGCTCAGGCTGGTTTCGAACTCCTGACCTTGAGCTATCCACCCGCCTCAGCCTCCCAGAGTGCTAGGATTACAGGTGGGAGCCACTGCGCCTGGCTGAGATCAACTTTTTTAGTTCCCACTTACGAGTGAGAGCATGAGATATTTGTCTTTCTGTGCCTGGCTTATTTCACTTAACATAATGACCTCCAATTCCATTTATGTTGCTACAAATGACAGGATTTTATTTTTTTCATAGCTGAATAATATTTCATTCCTTTTCATTTCTGAGAAATCAGTTTTTATTGCCTGATGGTCAATGAAAACTGTTGCTTTATATATTTCATCTGGATCTTTTGGTATATCATGTAGAAGTGAAAATTTAATTCCTGTTGCTATATTGTGGCCAGAAGCAGAAGTCCTATAATCCAAATTTAAAAACTAAATTATCTAGGTATGAGAAATGTCTCAAAATTTCTATCTTATTTACATTAAAATTAGGATTGAAAGACAGTGGAATCACCATCAAATTGATATTAACTGATCAACACTTAAGTGCACATATAGTAGTAACATTCATCGGGTGTCGGACAGATGGGAGTGGGGAGGAGGAGATGGGTATATGCACACCTAATGGGTGTGGTGAGCACTGCCTGGGGGATGGACACACTTGAAGCTCTGACTCAGGTGGGGCAAGGGAAATATACGTAACCTAAACATTTTTACCCCCATAATGTGCTGCAATAAAAAATTTAAAAAAGAAAGACAGCGGGAGACATATTTATGTTCATATAGACATATTTATGTATAATTGGGAGAATATGGAGCAAAGTAGTAACAATGTTTTTCTCTGCTAGTTGAAATATAAGTGATTTCTTTATTTGCTTATTTATGGTTTTAAAATTGTCCCACATTTATGAAACACATATGAATATCTTTACAATTATAAAATATTATAAATATTTTAAAATGTGATTTAAAAATACACATTCTCTAAATACACACTCTCTAAATTATTTATTTCAATATTGATCAAACTCCTGCTGAATTCTACTCAGCCTCTAGTGTACCTACCATTTGTTTAACTTGAAAAAAAATTGCAATCCAATTAATAAGCTAAAGTTAGTCATTCAACTTCTCCTGTAGTTTCAAATACAATGCTGCACAAATAAGAATCTATTTTCTTTTTAAAGCCCTCTCTCCAGTAAAAGCATTAGCTTATATTTTAAAAGGGGGAATTATATTTATATCTAAACCATATTCTCCATGACATGATTGCATCCATTGTTTATATGAAGTACAGTATGTAGGCAGTATGGGGAGATGGAATATAATGATCACATTCATTATTATGAGTGTTGTTTGATATGTCTTTTGTCAAAGCTTATAACAATAAATTATGCTATTTTAAAAATATGTTCTTCAGTTGTTACTGCAATTAATTCCGAGTTGTACTGAAAAATGCACTTTTATTATTTTCCTATGAATGTTGCAACATTTTCATAAGAGCAATTAGCATTTTCTTTCACAAACCACTATTCAACACAGAGTTTCTTAAGTTAACACATGATTATCTTTCACAAAGGAAATACCATGTAAAAAGTGCTATGATTCAAGATTTTGTTAATGCTTTTCTACTGTATGTATAATATTATGTGCTTTGTTGCTAGCTATGTGTCACATACTTATTTTCTGCATTCAACAATTCCACTGCTTTAATGTTTTCATTCACACACTAACGAAGTCATTAATGGTTACTGATATGATTCCAAATTATTCTTGTGCTTTAAGATTTTCTCATCATTGTATTATTTGTTACTTTTTAATTTTCTTCTTAGAAGAGCCACATAGCCTCTTTCCCTCTGTGAGCATTTTCTCTTTATTATTTACCATGGCCCTCTTTCTGAAAGTCATTGATCTCTGAGGTGTACCAAAGGATTTTGATCCAAAGGTGTTTCTATAGATTTTCAGTTGTAAACTATGTACACATTATTTTTTATTTGCAATGGAATCATCTTATAATACTTCTATTACTTCTATTTTTTAATTTTTTAAATACAGGTTCTTGTTCTCCAGAAAAGGTATTAGTGAATTAATAAGAACTAATATCTTTTCCAATACTGTTTTTTTCCTTACCAACACCATTTAATATTTAACCAGCATTTTCCCCTTGCAAAATAAACATTTTTTATGTCATCACATTGTTTCTTTTTGTATGCATTTGCTGTAGATCTAAATAATTTGATGGACATTCCGCACATTTAACAATTATAAATTACTACTACATTATAAGACATTTATTCATTCATATGATTATAATATGTGTCCTGTCATTTTTTCCCCATTCTGCAAATTCCTGTATCATATATCCTTTTCTGTATTGCAGTTTCCTGTACTTTAAGCTGTGTTCAAAGTCATTTCTTTTCAATAGTCTTTTATAAATTCTTGAATACTTCAGCTCATCTGATCTTTACAAAGAAACAATTTCCATTCCATTGATAATATTTATCATTTTTTTCTAATTTCAATTACATTGATTTCTGTTCTTATCTATATTATTACTATCTTTCTGCTTGCCTTTGGTTTAATTTCATTTTTTTATGGTTTCTTAAGGTGAAAGCCGATATTATTGAATTGAGTCTTTTCTTCCTTTCTAATACAGGCATGTAATGACATAAATCTCCCAGTAAGCACTGATTTGGCTGAATCCACAAATTCTGATATGTTGCAGTTAGATTTCCATTCAGTTCAAAATATTTTCTAATTTTTTGAAGCACGGGTTAGTAAAAATGTATCATATAATTTCCAAGTATCTGTGGACTTTGCAGATATAACAAAAGTTAATATTGGGGCCTTAAATGCAACAATGAGGAATTGGTACTTAATGTATTGAATAATGGAAGTCATTCATGATTTGTGAGCAGTACGCTGACATGATCAGAGCTATGTTTGAGACAAATCAATCTTCAAGTGTAGAGTAGATTAGGGGCATGATATAAGTAGGTAGGGAAGGTCTGGTACTCCTTCTAGCCATCTATGCCATATCCTGCACTTACATGTATTAAATCTCTCTCTGTTTCTAATGGACTATTTATCTAAGTATTCAGGCCATTTTGAATTTAAATCCCAATGTGAATGTACTAGAAAATTCACCAGTTAGTGCCATCTGCAACCCTAATTAGCACACACTTTATATACATGAATGACTGGTTTAACCATTATGATGGTCAAGTCTGTTAAATCTCTCCAATTGGGCTAAAACTGTTGTTAGTGGAATAGACATTTGCCTTTAATATATGCTTTTCAAACTATAAGTAATTGGTACCTAGCTACAAAAAAACCTAAAATGTAATCATCATGAGACATAATTAGAATGAAATCACAATCTTATAAATTTGTACCTAGTTTATCCTGACTCATATACCTAGAAGTCTGTTTGTATATATATTTAAAAGGTTTCATGATCTTTTAAATCAAAGTATTTATTTCAACAAATCTCTTGAGACTTACAAATATTGTGGAAGTAGCACAGTTGTCCCCTAACATGTGTGACTTAAAAGTTAAACAAGATTAAGTAGAACTGGGCTCAACTCAGGAAGAATTTTGCAATTTTGAAGATTTTTGTTACTTTTTAATACAGCTAAATATCACAACATCCATATTATATAGGCAGAAAGTTGAGAATTTTCTTTTTTTTTCTTTGAGACAGAGTCTCACTGGGTTGCCTTGGCTAGAGTGCCATGGCATCAGCCTAGCTCACAGCAACCTCCAACTCCTAGGCTCAAGCAATCCTTCTGCCTCAGCCTCTCGAGTAGCTGGAACTACAGGCATGTGCCACCATACCCAGCTAATTTTTTTGTATATATATTTTTAGTTGTCTGGCTAATTTCTTTCTATTTTTAGTAGAGATGGGGTCTCGCTCTTGCTGGTCTCAAACTCCTGACCTTGAGCAATCCTCCCACTTCAGCCTCCCAGAGTACTAGGATTATAGGTGTGAGCCACCACACCCAGCCCTGAGATAATTTCTTGATTTGGCATAACATAAAGATAATTACTTGCCATGAATGCAAGAAGCATCAGGCATTTGAAGCCACAGCCCTGCAGTCAAAACAATCTGGTTGGGCTTTCATTTTCCCTTACTTAGCTCTTCACAATCAGCATTAGAGAGACACCTATATCATGGATTGTATATACAATACTATCAAGCTAAAGTCACAGGAAGCTTTCAAAGAACACTTGGGAACTTTGTCATTGGCACCCCTCTTAGTGTTTTGGAGTGTGTACCCCTTTATAATCTGATGAAAAGTGGGGAAACAAGAGCTTTGCCAAGAAAATTCCGTTATGTGCATAAAACTCATAATTTTGTCTATAATTTCAGGGAGTTGATAGATTTTTTCTTGTATGCTTTGAATTGTATCCCCTCAAAAGACATATTGAAGTCCTAACTTTCAGTGCCTGTGAATATAATCTTATTTGGAAATAGAGTCTTTGCAGATGTAATCAAGACATCAGGGGGCATCATAATCCAATATAATTAGTGTCCTTACAAAAAGAGGGAAAATAACGTGAAGACAAAGACACACAGGGCGGATGTGATGTGAAGATGGAGGCAGAGATTGGAGTGATGCATCTATAACCCATGGAACACCAAAGATCCCTAATGGCATGGATTCCCCTGGTATCCACAGAATATTAAAAAGGGTTTTAAGAATTTTACCAACACAGCATTGCCAACCTGGAAAGAAAGGGACAGAGGTGGGACAAAATGAAGAATGAATGACTTCAAGGGCAGAGCCATGGATGCAGGGGCTGGAGATAGCACAGGCTGGGGGGTGGGGTTGGGGGCTGCCATCTCATGGTTTCCAGAGGGTGGGGTTACCACTAGGGGCCAAGATGGCAAGGTCACATATCAGTGGCCCCAGAGGACAGAGTATTTAGTCACAGAGAATTATCCTCAGGCCTTGGGACCTAATGGAATATGCCCGGCTGTGTTGTTTTAAACCAGTGTGATCTTTTTTCCTTCTAATTTCTTCCTTTTAGAATAAGATGTCAATCTTATGCCTTTCCCACCACTGTATCTTGGAAGCAGATCATTTCTCTCCTAGGTTTCAGAGGTCTATAGATGGAGAGATATTTTGCCCCGGGATGGAATACACCTGTAGCCTTACCCATAACTTATTTAAGTGATTTAGATAATGAGATTTGTGACTTTTTGAGTTGATTATATTTAGATAATATTTTGGACTTAATTCCATTTGTTTATTTTTGCTGCTGCGGCAATTGCCTTGGGGGTCTTGGAAACTATCAGTAGAGCAAATAGACACCCCACAGAGTGGGAGAAAATATTTGC
>VBSM01003018.1:2778105-2815053 GCA_008086735.1 Cheirogaleus medius
TCTTTGAGGAAATCTCCATACTGTTTTCCATAGAGATTGTACTAATTTGCAGTCTTATCAACAGTGTATAAGTGATTCTTTCTCTTCGCATTCATGCCAGCCTCTTTTGTTTTTTGATATATATATTTTTGCATTTTACAAAATTAAGTTGAATTTATAGTTTCTATTTTACGGTGTATATATTATATACTCATGAATAAAATTAAATCAGCACAGAAAACAATCACAGAGAAAGTAAAAGTCAGCCAAAACCCATCACACAGAGTTAACCACTCTTTTGCTAAACATTCTTCCATGTATCATTTCTCTCTCTCATATGTATATGTGTGTGTCCATACCTACTTTTAAAATGTATATAAATGGTATTATATGCGTTCCCTTTGGATGCGCTTTATCTATTCTAAAGCATGTAGTTTTCAATGTCAATATAAAAGATATAAATAGTTTTTAATTACTAATTACTTTATCATTGGAGATACCAATAAAAAATTTCAATTGTAAAGGAAGTATATATTATAAATAATACTTCTATTAATGTCTATGTTTTATACATGCACTTATTCTATTATTCTCTGAGGATAAATACTTGAAATAAAATTTTGGGGGAGTAAAATACTATATAGAATTTCAAACTTATCTACTTTTTGACAAGTGTTTATTGAGCAACTACAATGTTCCTGGCATTCTCCACACTGAGGATGCAGCAATAAACAAAATATGCATAATCAAACTCCCTGCTCTTGTGGCATTATGTTCCAGTGAGGGTGAGGCAATGGATCATAGGTCAAGTGAGTAAATATATTATGAAGAGAAATAGAGCAGGCTGGGGAAATAGAGAGTGTGACAAGGGAGAAGATTACTTTATGTGAACTTTGAGCAATGGCCTGAAAGAAATAAGGGCTGAACCATCTGGTGTCTAGGTAAAACCCTCACTGACACAGGGACCTGTAAGTCTAAGGTTCATACCTCAGAGCACCTTGGCCCCTCATGAAGTAGCAGGGAGCTGGACTGAGCAAGGTGGAAGGGAAAGCAGAGGTAGTCTGAGAATAGATCACATAGAGGCAGGCAGGCCACCTGCACTACCTGGTCTCCAAAGATAGTCCCAGTGGGCCAGCCTTCTGGAAGGGATGGGGACTCCCACCCTTGCACTCAGAATCTGGGCTGGGCTGGTCACACATTTCACTAGATACAAGGCAGAAGTAGTGACACTGGGCCCTTTCCTTCTTGGCCTACATCTCTAGCAGGCCTGGAAGTTTCTGTCAGTGGGATTTGGGAGCCCTGAATCTTCTTATAAGGAGTCCATCTACCCTGTTGGAGAGGCCACATGGAGAGGAAAAGGCCCTGAGACTACATTCTATCATAAGCATGAAAGGGTTAGTAAATTCTCATTTTTCCATAATCAAATTTTCTTCCAATGCATTTGCACTAATTTATACTTACCAACGAAGTGTGGAATACACCCTTTTCTGGAAAATTACCCTTGGCTGTCAGGAGCCTTCTGGCTAGGGACCTTAAGGACTCCCCACACTTCACCCCCTGACCCCAGCAGTCCATAGCAAGAGGTGTGTGGGTGCAAAAGCCTGTTCTTCAGCTGATAGAGAAATAACACCATGAGGTTTCTCTGCTTTAGAGGCACTTCCCTCCCTGAAGTGGGTCAGGCACATTGGACTTTGCCTGAGACCATATCCTATTCTGCTCCTTCCTCTTCCCCATCCTGTTGTCCTCTTTCCCTTACCGGTTTAACTCATGCATGCATGTGTGCCCATCACCCAGATAGTATGCATTCTACTGGGTACTATCTGGATGATGGGTTAGGTATGATTTCAACCACCCGCTCCTCTTCCCTCCCACCTGCATGATTTCCATTGAGTTTTACTTCCATCCATGTACATGAGTGCTGATCAGTTAGTTCCAATTTGATGGTGAGTGCATGTGATGTTTGTTTTTCCATTCTTGCACTACTTCACTTGGGAGGATGGTCTCCAGTTCAACCTAGATTGTTACAAAAGGTATTGATTCATTTTTTTATGGCTGAGTGGTAATCCATGGTATACATATGCCACATTTTATTGATCTATTCATGAGTTGATGGGCACTTGGGTTGATTCCGCCTCTTTGCAATTTTGAATTGTGCTGTAATGAACATTCTCGTGCCAGTGTCTTTTTGATAAAATGACTTTTTTTCCTTTGGGTAAATGCCCAGTAGTGGGATTGCTGGATTGAATGGTAGGTTGGGCTGTTGTTTACAGATTCCTGTGCTAGAAGATCCCTTTCCATTAGTTGGATTTCCTAGCAGCAGTGATTGGGACATGGACTTAGGTGCATGTGTTTTTTAATATTTTAATATTGGTCATTCTGATAGGGGTAAGATGATATCTCATTTTGGCTTTAATTTGAATTTCACTGATGATTAGTGATGTTGAGCATTTTTTCATATGTTTGGCCATTTGTCTATCTTCTTTTGAAAAAATTCTGCTCATGTCTTTTTCTGCAATTTTTAATGGAGTCGTTTTTGTGTGTGTGTGTGTTTTTGGTGATTTGTTTGAGTTCTTTGTTGATTCTGTATATTAGTCCTTTGTCAGATGTATAGTTTTCAAATATTTTCTCTCATTCTGTAGGTTGTCTGTTTACTCTACTAATTATTTCCTTTGGTTTGCATAAACTTTTTAATTTCATTAAGTCCCATTTATTTATTTTTGTTTTTGCTGTATTTGCTTTTGGGTTCTTATTCATAGATTCTTTGCCTAAGTCAATGTCTACAAGAGTTTTTCCTACATTTTCTTCTAAAATTTGTATGGTTTCATGGTTTACATTTAAGTCTTTTATCCATCTTGAATTAATTTTTGTACATGGCAAGAGATTGTGCTCCTGTTTCATTCTTCTGCATGTGGTTATCTAATTATCCCATTACCATTTATTGAATAGGGTTACCTTTCTACAGTGTATGTTGTTGTGTGCTTTGTAAAAGATCAGTTAGTCATAGGTATATGGTTTCATTTCTGTGTTCTCTACTCTGTTCTGTTCATTTATTTCTTTTCTTTTATACCAATATCATGCTGTTTTGTTTACTATCACCTTGTAGTCTAATGTAAAGTCAGATAATGTGATGCCTCCAGATTTTTTCTTTTTGCTTAAGTTTGCTGTGGTTATCCAGGCTCTTTTCTGATTCCAAATGGAGCATAGAATTTTTTTTTTCTAGATCTGTGGAATATGACATTGGTATTTTGATGTGTACTGCATTGCATCTGTACATTATTTTGAGCAATTTGGACATTTTAATTATTTTGATTCTACCAGACCGTGAAGATGGGATGTTTTTTCATTTGTTTGTGTCATCTGTGATTTCTTTCATCAGTGTTTTGTAGTTATCCTTGTAAAGATCTTTCACCTCCTTAGTTAATTATATTCCTACATATTTTATTTTCTTTGTATCTATTGGAAATTGTATTGAGTCCTCGATTTGACTCTCAAATTGATTATTATTACAATATGGAAGTGCTACTTAATTGTGTATAGATTTTGTAATCTGTGAATTAGCTGAATTTATTTGTCAATTGTAGGAGTCTTTTGGTGGAGTGTTTAGGGTTTTCTGGATACAAGATCATATCATCAGCAAATAGGAATAGTTTGATCTATTATTCCTGATCAGGATACACTTATTTCTTTCTCATGTCTGATTTCTCTGGCTAGGATTTCCAGTTCACAGTTGAATAGAAGTGGTGACAGTGGGCATTATTGTCTTGTTCCAATCCTCACAGGAAACACTTTAAACTTTTATTCAATCAGTGTCATGTTGGCTGTAGTTTTCCCATACATGGCTTTTATAATTTTCAGGCATGTTCCCTGTATGCCTAGTTTGTTCAGGTTTTTTTTTTTATCAAGAAAGTATGCTGGATTTTATCGAATGTTTTTATGCAGTTACTGAAATTATCCTATGGTCTTTGTTTTTGCTTGAGTGTATGTGGTAAATCTTGTTTGTGTATATTAAACAATCCTTGCATCCATGGGATGAAACCCATTTGATTATGGTTAATTACCTTTTTCATGTGCTACTGAATTCAGTTTGCTAGTATTTTATTGAGGATTTTTGCATTTATATTCATAAGGGATGTTTGTCTGTAGTTTTCTTTCTTTGTTGTGTCCTTCCGTGGCTTTGGTATCAAGGTGATACTGGTTTCATAGAATGAGTTAGGGAGGATTCCCTCTTTCTCAATGCTATGGAATAATTTTTAAGGATGGGTACTGGTTCTTCTTTGTAGGTGTAGTAGAATTTTGCTGTGAATCCATCTGATCTTGGGTCTTTCTTTTGTTGGTTGGGGTTTTTTTTACTGCTCTAATCTCACTGCTCACTATTAGTCTGTTCAGGATTTCTGTTGCTTCCTGATTCAGGCTTGGGAAGTTGTGTGTTCCCATGAATTTATCTATTTACTTTACATTTTCTAGTGTGTGTGCATAAAGATTTTTGTAGCATTCATGGATGATGTTTTGTATTTCTGGTGTACCAGTTTTTATGTTTCTATTCTCATTTTTGATTGAGCTTATTTTCATACCTTCTCTTCTATTTCTGTTTATTCCAGTTAGAGGTCTACCAATTTTGTTTATCTTTTTAAAGAAGCAATTTTTTTTGTTTCCTTGATCCTTTGTATTTTTTGTTTTCATTTTGTTTAGTTCTTGTCTGAAGTTTATTATTTGTTTTCTTCTGCTAGCTTTGGGTTTGGTTTGTTCTTCATGTCCTAGTTCATTTAATGTGTGACATTAGGTTGTTAACTTGTGATCTTTTTGTCTTTTTGATGTAAGTAAGCATTTAAGGTTATGAATTTCCCTCTTAACACTGCTTTTTCTGCATGCCATAAATTTTGGATGATTGTGTCATGATTGTTGTTCAGTTTGAAGAATCTTTTGATTTCCATCTTAATTTTTTCATTGACCAAATGATCATTTAGGACCTGGTTGATTAATTTCCATCACTTTATGTAGATTTGAGAGTTACTCTTTGAGTTGAATTATAGTTTTATTCCACTGTAATCTGAGAAGATACATGGAATGATTTTGATTTTTCCGAATTTGTTGAGACCTGTTTTGTGTGCTAATATAAGATCTATCTTGTTAAATTTCCCCTGTGCTGATGAGAAGAGTGTATATTTGCAGTTTTTTGGTAGAATGTTCTGTAGATTTCTGTTATGTCCATTTGTTCCAGAGTCTTGTTCAAGTCCAATGTTTCTTAGTTGATTTTCTGCCTCAAAAATCTGTCTAGTTCAGTCAGTGGAGTTTTGGAGTCCCAGCAATTATGATGCCATTATTTATTTATTTATTTGCTTAGATCTAGTAGTATTGGATCTATGAATCTGGGAGTTTCTGTGTTAGGTGCATATATAGTTTGGATTGTTATATCTTCTTGCTGAATTGATCCCTTTATCATTAAATAATGACTGTATTTGTCTGTTTTGTTACCATTGTTGATTTAAAGTCTATTTTATCTGATATGACAATAGCTACTCCTGCTCATGTTGGGTTTCCATTATGTGGAATACTTTTGTCCATCCCTTTACTGTGATTCTGTGAGTATTCTTTTGAGTTATATGGGTTTCTTGGAAACAGCAAATATTTGGGGGTATGTTTTCTCATCCATTCAGGCAGTCTATATCTTTTAACAAGAGCCTTAAGATCACTTATGTTCAATATTAACATTGACATGTGAGATACTGTTCTGTTCATCATATTGAACAATACCTATTTGCTTTGTTTTCTCCATTGTGTTACTATTTTATAATAGCTGCAAGCTTTAATTTTGATTTTTTTTATATTGGTGGGTATCGATTGTTCTTTTCCATATACAGAGCATTTTTAAGCATTTCCTGTAGGGCAGGTCTAGTGGTGACAAATTCCCTTAGTGTTTGCTTGTCTGGAAAAGACTTTATTTCTCCTTCACTTATGAAATTTAGTTTTTCAGGAAACAAAATTCTTGGCTGACATTTATTCTGTTTGAGAAACCTAAACTGGAACTTCAATCCCTTCTGGCTTGAAACATCTCTGCTGAAAGGTCTGCTGTTAGTCTAATAGGCTTTTTCTGGGGAAGTAACTTGTTGTTTTCAGCTTGCAGGATTTTCTCCTTCACTTCCACTTTGACTCACTATAGTGATTCTTTGACTCATTATATGTCTTGGTGATATCCTATTTGCTCTGAATCTTGCAGGGTTTTCATGACCATCTTGTATCTGAATAGCTAAACTTCTAGCAATACCAGGAAAGTTTTTCTCTCTTATTCTTTCAAACAGGAATTCCATGCTTGTTGCTTCTTTTTCTTCTCCCTTGGGATACCTAAAATTATTATATTTGTTCATTTTGCATAGTCCCATTATTCTCACAGTGATTGTTCATTTTTTTGTTATTTGTTCTACATTTTTTAACTGGGTAACTTCAAAATCCTTGTCTTCAAGCTCTGAAATTCTTTCTTCTGCTTTATCTAACCTATTATTAAAGCTACCTGTTGTATTCTGAAATTCCCTAAATGATTCATTTGTTTCACTAAGTTCTATTATCTCTTTTCTAATGTTATCTATCTCTTTAGTGAATTTTTCATTCATGTCCTGAATTGTTTTTTGGGTTTCTTTGAGATGGTTTTCTATTATACCATCTATTCAATTACATTCATCTTACTTTCTATCCATAGTCTCAATTCCATATCTCTCACTTCAACAATTTCTTTTTGGTTGGAGTTCATTGCTGGAGAGCTGTTGTAATCCTTTGAGGGTATTGAGACAACCTGTTTTTTTCATGTTGCCAGAATTTTATGCTGATTCCTTCTCATCAGGAGCCTCTTCTCTCAGCTTGAAACAGCAGATATGATACACCTATTCTCCTCTGTTGGGACCTCTGTGCTCAGTGAAGATAGTGATGGGTGCCTGGGCGGCGTGCTTGGGTCCTACTCTGGAAGCTTGATCAGGCATGAGGGGCAGATGCACTATGAGCCTTTAATGATGCTGATCTTCTGTGTCTACCCTGTACTTCTGTGGTTCTCACCAGGCCACTGTGGCAGGGCAGGCCCCTGGTGCCAGGTGTGCACATGATAACCTTAAGGATTTATACTTGCCATTGTCTCTGTCTTAACCAATCTTCTCCCAGATATCCCCATTGCCTTCTCTCTCACTTCTTTCAGGTCACTTCTTGTATTTTATCATAAGTCTTCCTTGACTTCTCCCACCTGCACTAACTATCCCTCTTAATTTGTATATCCCCCCTGTATAACATTAGTTCCACCAGAATAAGTACTTCTCCTTTTGCTGTCATATCTCCAGAATTTTAGAACAATGCTACACTTATAGTGGCTGCACAATATATATTTGTTATATGAAAAAATGAACAAATAATCTAATGCAACCTAGTGATGAAAAACCCTAATGAAAATTATTTCTATTAATTACTATAAAATGCTAACAAAGAAAGCCTTACTTACTTAAGCAGCATCAATCTGGTTGGATAGAATCCAGGAACTATGATAATTTCTGCCAACACCCACTCAGAATCCCTTTGCCCTATCCATCTGCTAAGTATGTCTATTCGTGTGTTTGCTTTGCAACTTTGTTTTCAATCCCATCTAAATTTTTTCTTGCCCAAAGAAAGAAGCACAATATCAGTGTCTCAGAAATGTTTAGCCTTTTTCTGTTCAAGACTTCGTGTTCTTTCTTTTCCCAGTCATTGTGAACTACAGTCCCACCTGTTCAGTGGTTATCATAAAGCCAGGCCACCTGCCCTGCTCACCACCTTGCTGATATGAAACAGATTCAAATTTTCTACAGACTGACTTAATAGCCTTTCTCTTACTGGGAATGTATGGACAAGATGACTAACTTTTGTGTGGGCAGTATAACTGTGGGAACTAGTTTCTAAGCTGCTTTTAGGAACTTCTTGAGTAGTTATGCCTATGACAGCAAGCAGCATAAGATTGTATTCATGCTGTCTACACTCCAGAAAAAATACTGATAATTTAGTTTTTCAGAATTTAAAAGTAGAAATGTATACTTATTTATATAGAACCAAAATAAAACACTAATTATTCTACTGCAGTTATATTGGGCCTTTTTTAATGAATGTTTTACAGGGAGCATTTTATAAATGTGGCTGAATTAGTCTAGCAGGGAGAATAACAGAAAATGTAGCCCTCATGCAATAGTTTAGTGGCTATGGAAGGTCCATGAAATTAATAGTACAGTCATATTCAGAACTCTCACCTCTTAACTTCTTCAGGGTGGTTTTTCCAACAGATGATACTAACTTTGGAGACAAGAAACAAAAGTATCTCCTAGTTTATTTTAAATTATAGCTATAGTTGGAATATCTTCATGACCAATCTTAGATAGAACATAGTAGAATGAGGATTTAGTTACAGTTCTGTAAAAAAAAAGAAATGTTGTTCAACTTTAAACAAGTTATCTACCCTCTCTGAATTTGTTTATCCATCTGGACAATGAGGGGGTTGAGCAAAAATGGTTCTTAATTGAGGGCTGTACAATACCCCTGGGGAAATTTTGGAAATGGATAGTGGTATTTTGGATATTTAATAGGCAGATGCCAGTAATATTAAAAGTCATACAATGTACATGCCAGTTCTGTACATTCAAGAACTGTCTCTCTGAGAATCCCAATAGTGCATCTCTGGGGAAACACTGGATTGGATGATTTTCAAGATTCTTTCTTGCTCTGACATTGTTTGATCTTATCATATCACCTCTCTTAGATTCACTATGTTAATATGTAAACTACTAACACTTGGAAACAATGAAAATATTCTTAAATGATTTCATTTGGATAAAATATGAAATTTTCCAACTTTTATTATAGCCAATAAATTGTGTTGGGTGTAAGTATACACTGAATACAACAAAAATAGCATAAAGGATGAGGAAAAGAGAAAATGGACTGATGCAATTACAAGATTTCTATATATTCTGTGTAGTGATAAAATATTAACTTTAAATAGACTATAAAATGTTAAGGAAGTATACTGTAATCTTTAGAGTAAATACTAAAATAAAAATAGGAAAGACATATAGCTAGAAAGCCAAAAGAAAAAGTGACATGGATTTCTAGAAATATATATTCAATTAATCCAATAAGGGACAAGAAAAGATTAGTAAACAACAGAGAGGATATCAGAAAATAAATAGTTAAATCATAGACCTTAATCTAACTATATCAAATATTACAATAAATGTTAATGGTAAATAAGCACTCCAACTAAAGCTCAGAGATTATCAGAATGGATAAAACCAAGACCCAAATATGTACTATTAACTAGAGATACACTTTAAATATAAAGACACAAACTGGTTGAAAATATGAATAACAAGCAAGCTATATAATGTAAACAGTACACATAGGAAGGCAGAGATCACTATATTAACATCAGATAAAATAGACCTCAATAAAAGAGTATTACCAGAGATAAAGTAGGACACTTCACAACAAAAGGGAGTCAATTCATTGGGAAGACATAATAATAAATGTTTATGTACCTAATAAAGAACTTCAAAATAAAAAAATAAATTTGACAACATAAAAGAGAAAAATAAACACTTCCATAATCACAGCTGGAGATTTGAACATCCTTCTTTTGGTAATTGAAGAATAAACAAAGAATCAGTAAAGATATAGAAGATGTAAACAACTTTTATCAATCACTTTGAGTTTGTTGATATTTATAGAACACTAAACCTTACAAATGCAGGGTGCACATTCCTTTCAAATATAGATAGACCAATGTCTATACTAAATGAAAAAGAAGTCCAGTACATTTAATAGGACTTAAATCATACAGACTATGTTCTATGATCACAAGGTGTTAAATTACAAATCAATAACAATAACATATCTAGAAAAGAAACAAATATTTGTGGATTAAATAACTCACTTCTAAATAACCAAGAGAGAAAAGAATACATCATAAGGAAAATTAGAAAATATTTTGAACTGAATACTAACAACAGTAATAATAACAATGAAACTATAACATATATAAATTGTGGAAAAACAGACACAGCAATGTTTACAGGAAAATGTATAGCTTTGAATGCTCATAATGGAAAAAATGCTCCACCCCAAAAAGGCACAAAAAGAAAAGGAAAGATAACCTTTAATTCTAAATAAATATAAATAAGTAAATAAGTAAGATAAAAGTGAAAATCCGTGAAATAGAAAACAAACATTGGAGAACATAAACAAAACCAAAATTAGAATCTTTGAAAATTCCAACAGAAGTGATAGACCCCCAGCTAGATTGATCAAGGCAGTAAGAGGGAGAATGCAAATTACCAATATCAGTAATTAAAGAGGGGTTATCCTTAGATACCTTATGATTATCAAAAATAAAATAAGAGAATAATATGAAAAATTTTATGATAACAAAGCTAATTCATCAAAAAATACAACTCATCAAAAGTGACAAAAAATAAAATAAAAGATCTAAATTACAAAATGTAATTAAGGAAACTGAATTTGTTATTTTTGTAGAAACTGTCCAAAAAGAAAATTTCAGGGCCCTATAGTTTCACTGGTGAATTTTATCAAACATTTAAGGAGGAAATAAAATGAATCTTGAAGAAACTTTTTCAGAGAATAGAGGAGGAGGGATCAATTCACAACTCATTTTTAAATTTTTCAAAATTTTGTATTTATTTATTTTGAGATGAGGTCTTGCTATGTTGCCCAGGCTAGTCTTGAATTCCTGGGCTCAAACAATGTACCGTCTCAGCCTCCTGAGTAGTTGGGATTACAGGCACAGGCTACTGTGGCTGGCCACAACTCATTTTATAATACATAAACTTAACTTGAAAACCTGAGAAATTCATTATATAAAAAAAACTAAGAGACCAATGTCCCTCATAAATATAAGTACAAAACCCTTAATGCAATTTGAGCAAATAGAATTCAGAAACATAGAAAAATATATCATAACCATGTGCTACTTATCCCAGGAACATAGGATTAATTTAATTAAAAAAATAATCAATGTAATTCATAGTTATTGAATAAAGGAGAAACAGCATTTGGTAAAAATTCAACACCCATTCATGATGAGAACTTTCAGCAAACTGGATATAGAAGGATACTTTCTTAGTAAGTTTAAAGGCATTTACCAAAAAACCTAGAGCAAATATTCAATGCTTTTCCCTTTTGAAGAAGGGAAGAATGGCGACTTTCACCATATCTATTCCTGGAAGTAAATGAGGAAAGAAAAAGAAATAAAAGGCATAATGATTAGCAAGGGAAAAAAAGATTAGCAAGGAAGAAGCAATAGTCTTCATTATTAGATATGCTGAAGGTATATGCAGAAAATCACGAGGAATCTATAAATAAAATGACTAGAATTGATTTATATCATTTTAGCAAGGTAGCAGGATACAAGTTAATATATAACATCAATTATATTTTCATATAAAATAGCCTCAATTGGAAAATAAAATTCAATTTACAATAGCAACAAAAAAATATTCCTTGAAATAAATCTAACAACAGTTGTGCAAGATCTCTACAATGAAAACTATAGACCATTTCTGAGAAAAATTAAGGTCTAAATAAATAGTGACATATGCTATGTTCATGAATTGGAAGATAATATTTTTAGATGTCAATTATCCTCAAATTTATTTATAGATTCAATGCAATCTTAAACATAATCTCACCATGCTTTTTTTTGTAGAAATTGACAATCTGATTCCCTAAGTGCATATGAAATTCAAGGGACCTAGAATAGTGAAAGAAGTTCGAAAAATAAAAATTTTGGAGAAATACACAGTCTTATTTGGGGAATTACTGTAAAGTTACATTACTTAAGATAGTATGGCACTGGCATAAGGATTAATAGAGTCCAGAAGAAGACCGACATACTTATAACACTTATTTAATTTTTGAAAAAGTCACTAAAGCATTCCAATGTTGAAAAGAATTGCTTTTCACAAATGGTGGTAGAAAAACTGGCTATCCATATGGAAAAATAATGAAACACAACCCCTATCTCACAGCATAAACATTAATTTGATATGGATCCGTGACATAAATGTAAGATAATGCATGCTGTATATTTATGCAATTGAATACAGCTTAGTAATTAAAAATAAACAAACTACTGATACACAAAACAATATAGAAAATCTCAAAAATATTATGCTGAATAAAAGAAGCCTTAGACAAAAAAGTACACACTGTATGATGCCACTTACACGAAGTTCTAGGACAGGCAAAATTAATCTACTATGGAAAAAAATCAGAACATTGCTCCTGGTGAGGGTGTGGGTAAGATGTGCCTGGGAATGATGCATTAGGGAATTTTCTGGAGTGATATGATGCTCTATATTTTGACAGAGATTTGAGTTGCATGCTATATTAATTTGTCAGCACTCATTGACTATTGTATTTAAGATTTATAGATTTCATTTTATATAAATTTCACCTTAAGAAAAGAACCATAAACAAACACTTAACTCTCATTAGTGATATGCCTGCTAAAGTGTTTCCTGATGAAGTAAATTGATGTATATCATTTATTTTGAAAGGTACTAAATAAAATAAAATAAATTGATGGATGGAAGGATAGATATGTGATAAACCAAGTATTGTGAACCATTAATTTTAAAATCTAAATACTATGCATATTGGTGCTCACTACATCATTCTTCCAACTTTTTTGTGTACTTCAAAGATTTCATTACAAAATGTTGTTAAAAATCAGACAAAAGAAATAGATGGATATGTTTATAATAATAAGGAATTATCTCCAAGATATATTAAGTGAGAAAAACTAAGGCATAAATCACTATGTATTAATATATTATGCTTGCATTTGTGTAATATTTATATAATATGTGTGTACATATGTTATATATATATAAAATATATTTGGAAGAATAGACAAAAGACTGTTAATGTTGGTTGCCTTGTGGTTGACTTGGGGATAGGAACTGGGATTAGAGGAAGACATACTAGGTCCTGCCTCTGCTACTTATCTGGGCAGGCAAGTAATTAGTTTCAGGAGATCCATATACACATACGTACACACCTGTGTGGACTTTAGACAAGTTGTTATAGCAATTCTCTAAGCCTTTGTTGGTCATCTGTAGGATAGAGATAATAATATAAGACTGCAACTTTTAATTACATGGAATATGCGAATACATGGATGGAGCAAGATCTCCTCAAAAGTCTTAGCCCCATGATAATAAATCTCAAAATAGAGTAGTAAAAGAAATTGATTAAAGATAATTTGACTTGCCAAATTTCAAAGAAACAAGGTACCCTTCTTCAAAAGAAGAACCATTGGAGCCCAAATGCTCAGGAAATCATTGATAAACTGCCAGAATAAATTTATGTATTTGAGGGACTTCTGCATCCTCTACATGCTGATAAGGGGGCTTCAGTTCATCCTTAATGAGCCCCTGATGTCTGAGTGCCTGGAAATCTTTGCTCAGGTGGACCCAAGTCATATGCCAAGTTCCTACCCTTAATATACTTATTAATGCCAAGAAGTAGATAATAGATTATAGAAAGAACTCCAGTAAACTATAAATTCTTTTCTGGCTCTTAAGAGTTAATGTTTATTTATCTAAAAATGGTTATCCAAAAAACTACTTTTCTAACGATTTCAGTTTTATAAGGCTCATTCAACTGTTAGAAGGCTGTAGAGACAAGGCATATTCAAAATGTGCATACATATCTAATTTAGATTTGGTTTTATGCATTTCCACATTTGGCTTTGTACAAAGGAGAAAGGAAGGTTATTAGTAGGTAGGAGAAGGCCAACAGTTTCTTTATATTTCCATTGACCTAATATATGGAGATTCTCCTGGAAATCTGGGCATTTTGATTAGATCAGTGTTTGATTAATTTAGCAAATATTTATTGAGAACACACCTATTGTATGTCAGGCACTGTCAAAGCCACAGTGCCTTAGTCCATTTTCTGTTGCTTATAACAGAATACCTGGAACCTAGTAATTTATAAAGGAAAGGAATTTACTTCTCACAATTATAGAGACTAAGAAGTCCAACATCAAGGGGCTGCATCTACTGATGGCCTTCTTGCTGATAGGGACTCTGCAGATTCTGAGGCAGCTGAGTGTACTAGCTCAGGTCTCTCTTCCTCTTCTTATAAAGCCACCATACCCATTCCCATGATAACTTATTAATCCATCAATCCATTCATGAATTAATCCATTCTGATCCAATCACCTCTTAAAGGCCCCACCTCTTTTTTTTTTTTTTTTTTGAGACGGGGTCTCGCTCTTGGTCAGGCTGGTTTCGAACTCCTGACCTTGAGCTATCCACCCGCCTCGGCCTCCCAGAGTGCTAGGATTACAGGCGTGAGCCACCGCGCCCGGTTAAAGGCCCCACCTCTTAATATTGCCACATTGGGGATTAAGTTTAACCATAAATTTTGAAGGGGACAAACATTCATGCCATAGCACACAGTTAAGGTAATGCTGTGAAAGAAAGATCAAGCCTTAGCTTTTGTGGAGTTTGCATTCTCATTGGGGAAGACAGACAATAAACCAGGAAACATATACACAAAAATGACTTCAGACGTTGTTAACTGCTGTGAAGAAAATAAAAGAGAATGATGTGATAATGACTGAGAGTAGGGGCAGTGCATCTTTAAAGTGGCCTGGGAAAATCTCTCTGAGGGGGTGACAGCTGAGCTGAGACCTGAATGATGAGGAAGAGTAAGCTAAATGTAGATCTAGAGGAAGACATTTACAAGTGAGGGAACAGCAGACAAGCCACAACAAAGACTAGTTCTTAAATATGTATGTACTGATTTAAATGACAATTTCTGGGCTTTAACTCCAACTCTTCTGGTTAGTAGGTCTGAGTTGAGCTCCCACATCTGCATTTTAATAAATTTCATGCCCACCCCAAGATATTTCTGATTCTGCTTATCTATGAAGCACTTTTTGAGAAACACAGACTTAGGGCCTTCTTCTTGGTGAGTGGGATAGATTTTCATAGTGAAGCCCCAAATAGGCTAGTAAACCCAGAGCTTTGGGCCTAGAGAAAGGACCTCTAGAATTTTGTAACTCTGGAGGCATGAGCGACAATAGAATAGGTGAGTTAGAAGTATTGTGTAGTTTTGTCACTCAAGGCTGAAGAGGGGACAGATATAGGGAGATCTGCTATGGTAGGGTAGTATAGGCCACAGGTCTAGTCAGACAACATTCCAATTAGCAGAAATCAATTAGATCTGTAAAAGTTGATGGCTGTTCTGAAGACAATCTGCTCTCTTCCTTGCTTCATATTTCCTGTTGTGTGCAAGGGGACCTGAGCTTATAGGTGTTGATTGGCAAAAGGAGGTGTTCAGAAGACTGCAGATATACTCTGTTTCTAAGGGAGAAAGGGGTTGAAATGTTAAGGTTACCCTGCTTATTGCTTTATCTCGTCAGTAGAAGTATCTAAATGTTGTTGAGTGAGAGAAACGTGGGTAGGGAGGAGATGCAATTCACTTTTTATTTCCGACCCAGATGATGATACTGAGCTTCACCACATTCTAATTACTGATTTCTGCCTGGAGGAACACCTTGGCTTTTCCAATTAGCAATAATTTAATATGTTATTGCTTATCCTTTGTTGTTTTTGTTTGAGCTCATCCAATTACTGCATATTGCTTTTGTTTTCTTAGCCCTAAACACTAGTTTTATTATTTTTTCTTATGAGATTTTTCTTAGATCTTGTCCTAATTATAAAGTATTTCCAGTTGTATTTAAAATCATGGTTAAATGCTTTGTATTTTTGACATGTATGAAAAGATTGGATAAAGTATCATCTGTTTGTTATTTGAGAAATAATGTAAGTTACAAAATATTGCTTTGAATTTTGTAAACAAATAATTTTCATTTCTTTAAACTATTATCAGTACAAGGTATATACAATTTAAACTAAATTGCATCTTTTTCACAAACCAGTGGCTTCAGAAATAATCTCCTTTGTTGACTGGAGAATTGGTCCAGGAGCCATTCTGTACTTTCACGTAGTGTGGGGCTCAAACCATATGAGAAGCATAAGGGCTTCATCATATTCCTGAAATATTTTAGAAAGTAATCGATCACTGGCATAAAATTTCCCAAGATGCCACTCTGTTTTTATTGAGTAATAACTATCTGGTAGGCATTGTAATTAGTGTCTTCCAAATAGCACTTGCAGTCTATACATCATAATTTACTGTACTGTAATGTTTTGCAGTTCCTAAATGCAGCAATAAACTTCTTGAAGGCAGAAAACTTATATCATGCCTTTCTATGCACCTATAATGTCCAGCAAAGAGCTACAGTCAGAGTGAGAGATTCCAAAGGTAAAGTGACTAATATGTTTCAGTGCCATCTCTCCTTCAATGCACTGGCTACATTTGTGTTGTATGGGCATTTCTGAGTATAAGATTTAACAAAATTAACATTTTTTAACCTAATTGTTCATCTATAGCTGCACTAAAATCATGCTTTGGCTCCTCTGTGGGCTCTTAGACAGACTGACTGATCTGCTGATGGGAGAAGAAAAAAGTATGGAGTAGACACATAGTTTTTCTAGTCTCCATTAGAAAATTTTATAGCCTAAAGGCCAAAGTACAATTTTCAAGACCACTCTATTAACGGAACTCATCAGGTTTATTTCACTAATTACATTTATAGAACTTCTGTTCTACTAGAAGAAATGTAACCTCTGAATCATTTATTACAAGAGGACTATACTTTTAATCAGGTTGTATACTTTGAAAAAGGTTACAGATATTGGAATATCTCAATTACTTACCAACCCACCCTTCCCAAGAGATTGGGCAGTTTGCCCCACTGCAATAAATCATTACCTTGTACAAATAAATTATTAGCAATGTGTCTGTGAGCACTCTCATTCCATTCAAATTTGCTAAAAAGATTTTCCCTCTTCAGCTGATTTGTGCTTATGTAAGAGAATGTGTTCTAAATGTTGATCTAACTTTAGCTGTAAAAATGTGGAATAGACCAGGGGTAGTAGAATAAATTCTGAACTAACAATTGGAAGAACTGCTCCTAGGCTTAACCATATCACTTATTTAGTCAGCTAACCTTGGGCAAGTCATCATACCTCTCTCAAGCTTTGACTAGTCCCCTGTAATGCTTCTTGCCCTACCACCTCTCAGGGGTATGAGGATTTACATGCTTTGTAAGTGGTGGAACACAATGCAAATTTAAGGGATGATGGCCATATCTCGGCCAAACAAATTCCTACTTTGAACTGTTCTTTTATGGATTGAGCATAAATTATCCTGAGGAAAATTCTTATATCTAAATGAATGAAATTTAAAATCCTACTGGCTAATACTTGCTTTTTGCATGAAAATATTGCCCAGCTGTCACTAAAAATATACCTCTTCCTCCTCTCTAGAACTTGACCAACTTATTTCTAACTATTGCTCTTTCCATGCAATTCCTCCTCGTACTTTCAGGCTGTTTAATATCTAGTTCCTTAATGATGCATCCACACCACACTGATTTCTTCCTTCATTGAATGTCTAGAGATTTAGTGATGGTCCAAATCATTTAATTAAGCCAGCTCCTGCAGCAATCTGTTCCTAACTGCCCCTACCAAGTATGGCTTTAATTCACCTAGAATTCATTTTTGTATATAGCGTGAGATAGAAATCCAATGTTACTTAATTTTCAAGGCCACACTCCTGCTAGAGGCCCTAGGGGAGAATCCTTTCTTGCCTTTTCCAGGTTCTAGAGGCCACTTGTGTTCCTTGCATTCCTTGTCTCCTGACTCCTTCCTCCATTTTCAAAGCCCACAGCATAGAAACTTCAGGTCTTTGTCAATAATGAGGTTGTTGCATCTTTCCTACTCTGTGGTAGAATCTCTCTCTTCCTCCTGATTATAAGGGTAATCATAATTATATTTAGGGCTCACCTGGGTATTCCAGGATGATCTCCCCATCTCAAGATCCTTATCTAAATCACATCTACAAAGCCCCTGTTATAATATAAGGTAATATTCACAAGTTCCAGGGATTAGGACCTGGATATGCTTGGGGGCCATTATTCAGTATAACACACACTCTATTAGACCTGTGAGCTTCTTGCGGATCTATGGTCTTATTAGCCTCAAAATCTCTAGTGCATCACATATAGCGAATGTTCAGCAAATGTTCCCTGAATTAATACAATTTTGTTTCATTTCCATGCTATTATTGTAAACTCCTTCAAGGAAGACTTGTATCTTTAGCTTTTTTATATCTTCCACTTAGCCTGCAACAGCAGAGTTCCCTAGTAAATTCAATATACTTGAGGCAAATGGTAGAATAGAAAAAGATCCAGAATCCAGTCCTGGTTGTTTCACTCGTTAAACATGAATTTTAAGGCAAATCCATTCTTGCTTCTCTAGAATTCTCTTTCTCCATTGATAAAATGGAGAGTAGAGAGTAAGCCTAGCTGATGAGAACCCAAGCCCCCCACTCCTGATTCATCCAGAGCATTTCCGTTTTTATCTGTTTTATATAACTACTGAGCTTTTTAATACAAAATTTTATTTGAACAAGGAAAGGGTTCTGCTCCTTTAAAAACTTTTAAAAATTATTGTTCTCTTCACAGTGCATGATGGGGATACTGAAACTCGGAAAGGTATACTGCTTTGCCTCCTGAATTTATTTTCTGAAGCCATTGCCTTGAGACTATTGTATTGAAAAGGCCACCAGGACCAGTTCTGTCACTATTCTGGGAGATGCTAACATTCTTTCCTATCCCCACACAAAGCACAACTGGGTAAGTTCTAAGATATTTTATAAATCTAATATCACTGGTATATTTCCTATAGTAGGATCAAAACCCAAATTTGCAGCAAAGTTTCATAAATATGAAACCACAGCAATCATTTGGGGAGAAAAGGTATAGTAGAACCAATCAATAGGTCAGGCAACTTATTGTATGCAGTGTGGTGAAGTGAATAAAATACTCATTGAAAGAAGGAATGGTGTCTTATACCTACTCATATGCACACATTTATGTTGAATAGATGGCACAGTATTTTCACCAAAGGGACTTATATCCCAGTATATTACATTGTATGCACAACTTTAATCTAGCTCCATCAGTAAGACAGCCAGGCTGATTAGATTGACTGTGGGCCAATATTTGTAGTCAGTCAAATATGACTTATAATGTCTCTCTCTAAACTTCATCTTACAGCTCCTAGAGCTCACAGTCATGCATCCAAGAAATGGTCAATAAAATTACTGATGAGGAAGATTTTAGCTTTTCTTTCATGCATTTCTACAGCTTTTCTGAAAAATAAAATTACAGCCTCATTTTGTTATATGAGAAAGAATCATGTTTATATACTATCTATGTGACCTTTAACAATCCCTTTGTAACTCAGTGCATCATTTTTCCCATCTGTAAAATGAGAAGACTCAGACTAAATGATATTTGAATTCCTCTTCAGATTCAAGGGTTTATGATGTATTATTATGTGAGTAAATGTATCACTGTAACCCACTAAATTAGTTTTCTTAGATTCAATAGCTATTTATTTAATGCTTACCAGGTACAAAAATTTCACTCAGAAAGATAAAAAAGGAGTAGGAAAAAAGCGTTGATTCTGTTAGTGATAGATAATATTATTCCTTGGCATAAATTGTGATTTCTGGATATTTTTTCAAGTCGACCAAGAGTAACCATGGCAACACAGGTTAAATTGACTACTGCCTTGTAGTAAAGTGTCAAAGTCTTAAATTCTTCTTCTGCAGCAATGATATGGAAGTAAGAAACGTGTCACTTATTTCTGAAGGTCAATTAGTTAAAATAAATGCAGTAAGTTGGGTAATTTCAGTGGACTTTTCAGAAATTCAGTGACAGATCATTTAAGGGTTGAAGAGCAATCTAACAGCTACCAACAAAATATGATTACCATTTTTAATTTCCCATTCTGTCTACACAACTTAAACTCAATAGTCTGAATTCTTGAGGAATGTGATAATCAAGAAGGGATTAATATTGTAAGTTTTCATTATAAAAGTAAAATCTGGTCAATTTTTGAAATAATTAAGATCAGGAAATAATATTTAAATTGTATCATTAATAGTATAAGAAAAGATGGATGAAAGATCACATACGTGTGGAAAAAAGGAAAAACAAACAAGTGCATCAAGAAAACAAAATTTTAAAGGTAGAATCATTTAGAAATGCCACTTAAAAAAATCACTTGAGATGTATATTGGTTATTTATTTTATCTTTAATTCGAGGTTGTGTTATAGTGATTTATTATTTCACTAGTAGATATATATTGGCAGCATTTTTTAACATGTTGAATTGCTTACCAGATAAAGACAGTTGAATATTTCTGCTTAGTTCCTCAATATGACATGTTAGGGGTGATGCCCACACATGTCAAGTCCCTAGTCCTTCTTTAGCTACTCTCACTTCTAGCTCCAATTTTACCAAGAAGATCCAAGGAGATAGAAGCCATCTTCTTTCATTTCCCCCAAGATCTTTCCCTTCTACTTCTGAAGTCCTCACTTTGTTCACTCATTCCCTCATTTTCTTTTTGTATTTTAAAGAAAGAAATAGCTTCTCACGATTTCAAGTCTAAATCACCCCTACCACCACTTTGATCCCATTGTTCTCCCAAGCACACTCATCTTTCCTTTTCTTTATACACTTTCTTTTTTTTTAATTTCTTTTTTTTATTTCATCATATAATGGGGGTACAAATATTGTTAGGGTTACATACATTGTCCCTACCACCCCTCCCCCCCCCACATGCCAGACCTTCAAGCGAGTCCAATCCCCAGGTGGAAGTAATAAATTTCTTTCTTTTTTTTTTTACATCTCTAGTACTCACCTTCTTTCTAGGCTCCAAATCCTATCTTACCAACAGCTGGGTGGATATTTTCAGGTAAATGTTATTGATTTTTAAACTCAATGTTTTTGTTCAATGAAACTCACCATTGCCTTGTAAACTCCTAGATGATATGCTACCTCTCCTGATTTCCTCATTTTGTTTAACACTACTACCAAGTTACTCTGTATCCTCTTGAACCACATTTTGAACCATTGCCCCTGTCACCCCCTACATCCAGGTAGTCATCAAGTCCCATTGATTATAAGACTACAATATTGATGACATCTGCCCTCTGCTTTGTGGTCAAGTTTACCTAATTCAAGCCCTCATTCTTTTATTCCTAATATTACTATAAAAACCTCCTAAGTCATCTGTTTCTATTATCATTCCTTTTAATGCACCACTCAAACACATTTTCTAAATCCACAGAATAAAACCTACACCAGTTAACATCTTATTCCAGATCCTCAACAACGTGGGCTGATATTCCTATGAACCTTGCTTCTTAGATCTACTTAACAGCTCTCTATTCTAGAGATGATCCTAGTGCATTCCTGTATTTGCAGACCTTGTCCCCTCTATTTGTAGTCTTGTTATCATGTCTCTTTATCAAAATTCAAGGCCAGTTCAACTTTCAACTCCTCTAGGAAGACTTTGTTATGCCTCTGTTTGAAATCACCCCTTTCTGCTCCATGTCCCCTTAATTCTCTACTTGTTCTTATCAGGCTTTCATTATAGTTGTTATGTTCCTACAAATCCTTACACAACATAGGCACTTGTATGCTTGAAATTAATTCAATCAATATATAATTGGTACAATACATTGTTACATGGTTGTGGTGTTATTATTATGTCCTACCATATGAAATTATTGTTTTCTTGGCAAAGATTGGTTGAATATAGGTGATTTCACATGGCTTAACATAATACTTAGCTCTACAACTAGATTTTCTTCTATTATTGTTTTTTCTGGAAATGAATTTTCACAGTATAGCTGGACCGTGATTTAGCTAGTTTGAGTGCCATGGTTCTGCTAGTTAGATTATTATTGGAATTCCCACCTTTTTAGCAGTCTTATTGTATTCCCTAGATCATGTCACATAAATCACAGCACTAAGGTCATATATGATCAAGGCTAACAGCTAAGCACAGTGCATCACTGAAGAAATATTGGCATACACACTTAATGGAAAACAGTCATTTGGGCCAAAACCAGTATGCCCAAACATTGCCATTCAATGGAAAGGTATACTTTGGACTTAGCTGATCTGGTTCCACTGAGAGAACACTACCACATCATTGCTGCACTTTACAAGTAAACTGAATTCTGATTTCTTTCTTTAAATTCATGATGGCCTGCTGATAGGAATTACTAAAGAATTTTCACACATGTAAATAAAATGCACTTGTAACTGCTCTATAATTCATTTTATTCCACTGAGCCCACAGAGGTACGTAATTTCCTGGAAATAAGAGGCATATTAGGATGTCAGTCAGTACATTTGAGTTATACCTTGAATTTTCCCCAACTACCAAATATGCTCTTTGGGAGTCAAAAATACACTGGAAAGTATATGGTTTTATTGTCTTATATTTAATTCTTTTTTATTATCTAGATCAATTAATCTTAAAGGTTATAATACATTTTTAACTGTGTCTCAGATGTTGTATTGTTCTGCTAATTTTACTTAATAGCATATTACGTGAAGGGTTAAGTGGTTCCTTAAATTTGAATGACTAATATACAACTAAATCTATATAAATGTTCAATAAATAATTTGAAAATTTATCATCAAGTTTTTTTTAAGTAATATAGCCTTTGACAAAATTAAGCATTTCTTCATTCTCCCTTTGGATCCTGAAAGGAAGAAAATGGATACCTTGTCAACTGGCATTCTAAAATAGTAGCTAGGTTCAACCTATATATCTGAGCCAGAGTGAAACCCTTAAAAACTCTTTTCCCACTCATTGTCAAAGATGCAGGGGCCCTAAAAAGAGGCTCAGTAAATTTCTCTAAGCTCCACCTTCAACTCTTCATCATCCATCTTGCTCTGGCCCAATACTGTGGATTTCTACCCTATGTCAACATTTGTGGATTGTGCTCATTGGCCTCACTCTATTGTTTGGAATTATTGGTTGGATTATATGTTTATCTGGTTTTAGTTTTGATTTTTTCCCTGGATACTGTCACTCAACACTCTGCAGGCCAAGGGAAAGATCCCCACACCCGTGAGATTACAGTCCAGGTACAACATGCCAAGCTTCAGCTTGTTCAAGCACAGAGTTCAGACACTCTGCCTGATCTAATATTGACCATTCTGTAACCTCAAAACCAAATCCAATGCCAAATGCTTTTAAAAGTTTTCAAAAGCCAAGAATCAGGAAATTGCATTTTGTTAATTAAAGATGTCTTTAAAAAGTAGCGGGAGACGAGGAGGGAACAATTCAGCAAATGATTTGGAGTTGGGCGAGGGTGTAATTTTGAGTTTCTGCTCAGCCACATACTAGCTGATGACGCTGGACAAGTTATTTAATTTTTATGGGCTTTTATTCCTCATGTATAAAGCAGAGATGCCAATTTTTTAAAGCTATTGTAAGAACTGAAGAAGATAAAAATAAAAACATTTTTCACGCAAAGGAATATCATCCTTATTGAAACTATAAGGACAAATAAGAAGTAACATTTTTAAAGGAATAAAACCTTTGACAATTTACAATGAAGATAACAAAATAACAAAATAGGCTGGGCGCGGTGGCTCACACCTGTAATCCTAGCACTCTGGGAGGTCGAGGTGGGTGGATCGTTTGAGCTCAGGAGTTTGAGACTAGCCTGAGCAAGAGCGAGACCCCATCTCTACTAAAAAAAATAGAAAGAAATTAGCTGGACAACTAAAAATATATAGAAAAAATTAGCCGGGCATGGTGGTGCAAGCCTGTAGTCCCAGCTACTCGGGAGGCTGAGGCAGCAGGATTGCTTGAGCCCAGGAGTTTGAGGTTGCTGTGAGCTAGGCTGACGCCACAGCACTCACTCTAGCCCGGGCAACAGAGTGAGACTCTGTCTAAAAAATAAATAAATAAAATAACAAAATGACGACCTGAAACACAAAGGTACCCTAGCAAATCCTATTTTTCCTGCAGCTCTTAAAGTCTCCTGGCAGAGTTAATTGTTCACGCTAACTGGTTATTGCCATTTTTTACTTGCAATTCCACCCATTACAAAATCAGTCTGATTTCTTACATGCAGAAATAGCTGCCTGTATATTTCATGTCTTCTTTCCAATATCAAGACTAATACAGCACAGTGACATGAATAATAGCCAATCTGTCATAGCGTGTGTTACACTTCATAACATGATTCATTGATGCAGTTTTGGTAGTGTAACGCTTCCTGATTTGAAGTCCTGGAGGTCTATGGTTTCCTTCTATATTAACTTTGAACATGTCCTGTCTAAAGCACAATGGCTTTGGACTGAAGAATGCTGTATTTTGAGAGACAAGAACTCTACTGTTCAGTATAGAACTATGGTTTACAGGCTAATTCAATCATTTTCTTAGTTCTCTTGCCCTTGTTTACATAAGAAATAACTGTCACACCACAATTTACATAATGATTGGTTTCAAAAAGCATTTCATTGCTTTTCCTTAATTTCCTTTTTGTAAAGAGCAAGGCTGAGTTAGCTGAGCTACCACCAAAAGCCTTTTAATTGAATGAGCACTCTCTAAAGTAATCAAGGGCCATGCTGAAGGCAAGCCCATCTATGGTTTGTCTGCTTACTTATAATTAAAAAAAATCCCTAGCACTTCCTGGGCAATTATTTCTTTAAAACTGCAAGATACTCTCTTTGTTCTGGAATATCAAGCCTTTTCACATCCCTATACCTGCAAAGTCATGTATCTGTAGAAGAGTCAGTTCTCTATTTTTAGCTGTGCTAATGGCCAATTTTCACACAATAGATAAACTTGACCAAACTGTGGCCTGAAACAGCATGTTAAGACAGATGACATGTAGACCTGCTGCTACAATCCCAAATCCTGGCTGTTAAAAGCTATATGTGGCAATAGTTAAATTTAGGGCTCTTTAAAGATGGCACCCACAGCACAACTTTGAGAGAGTTATTTTCAGCTCAGTTTCAGATAGAGACTAAATTCATGCTCTGAGACAATGGAGGGAAGCCCTTTTATGGGCTGAGGTTGACATTTCCACTGGTTGATACATATTTATTGAGTACTTGCCATATGTTCAAGGCTGTCAAAATGACTGAATTGTTTGATTGAGTTAGAAGACAAAAACAGAGTTTTAAGGCAGAAATCAAATTTATGAAGTGAAAAACTTAAAACTCAAATGAAAATGCCTGTACCGGGCCCTGGGCTGAGATACTTTATGAATTCCTCAAACAGCATGTCTGAAGAGCAGGCCGGGGGACAGACACAGCAAGGGGCAGCAAAAGCCACGGATACGTACAGCCTCACAATAGAACTGGGGAGATAAGGTCAGACCTCTCGTCATCCTGTCTGTTTCTTCCCATAGTTCCCTTAGAAGAGAATGCTGGATGCCTGTTCTCTTTGACATACAAGCAAAATAGTCACTTGGTATATATTAACTGTGTGCATATTCTAGGTACTAAAGAGGGATAGTATGAGCTCTAGACTGTAGCATTTTATAGCCTGGATAGAGAGTAAAGATACCTATGCATAACATTCCTACCCTAAAAGTTTGTGCCATGTGCTAATCGAGAGGCATAGCTTATAAAGGTTACAGAAGTTCATAGTTCTCTGTTTGGACCAATTTCCACATTTCTTCCCTGACTTCATGAGCTAGGGCAGGTTCTTTCATTATAGGCCCTTCTAGAACATCCACTTTTGTTCCTAGTCCTTTGTTGGGCCTGTACTCTTTGTGATTATTTTATTTCTAGCCACCTCCCCATAAAACCTATAATCAACATGAGACCAAGGTCATTTTGCAATTTACCACTGTATCTCCAGCACCTTGCACATCTCTCTCTCTTGTACTCAATTTAATATATTTTCTAATATTTACTTTTAATTTAATTTTTTTAGTGTTTTATCACCATTTCCAATTTGTATATATTTATTATTTTTATTATAGGATTGTTTTAATTTTATAATTTTTTCTATTTTTTAATTTTTATTTCAGCATATTACGGGGGTACAAATGTTTAGGTTACATATATTGCCTTTGCCCCACCTGAGTCAGAGCTTCAAGTGTGTCCATCCTCCAGATGGTGTGCACAGCACCCATTAAATGTGTATATATCCACCCCCTCCTACCCCCCACCTGCCCGACACCCAATTAATGAATGTTACTGCTGTATATGCACATAAGTGTTGATAAGTTAATATCAATTTGATGGCGAGTACATGTTGTGCTTGTTTTTCCATTCTTGTGATACTTCACTTATCAGAGTGGGCTCCAGCTCTATCCAGGAAAATACAAGAGGTGCTAAATCACCATTGCTTTTTGTGGCTGAATAGAACTCCATGGTATACATATATCACATTTTATTAATCCACTCATGTATTGATGGGCGCTTGGGTTGTTTCCACATCTTTGCAATTGTGAATTGTGCTGCTATAAATATTCTAGTGCAAATGTATTTTTTGTAATTATTAATAGATATGATTTACACGCAATAAACTGAATTCAATTAAAATGTTCAAGTTTTTATTGCATACTGCATGGAACCACCATCACAGTCAAGATACAGAACATTTCCATCACCTTCAAAAAGTCTCTTGAGCCCTTTTATAATCCATCCCCACCTCTGATGAGAACCATTAATGTATTTGCCACTACAACTTAGTCTACATTTCCTAGAATTTCATATACATGGAATTGTACAGTACATACCTTTATGTCTAGCTTCTTTCATTTGGCATAATGAGTTTGTGGTTCCTTCATGTTATTCTGTTGTCCCAATAATTTTTCTGCATCCTTCAACAGTATTTTTTTGAGAAAGAATGCATTTCCATTTCATTATCATATTTTCTCATACATTATTTCAGTCATTATACCAATGCAAATGATCAAGTGTGTTTCAAGTGGTGTGTGATATTTTGTAATCTGCTACAGTAATAAGTAAGAATTCTCAGGAGAGGCTTCAAAACTTTTATTACTGTTAACTAAACTTGGATAAATGGTTGGAATGAGTATTATGTCATTTTAAACATTTAAAACTCTGGAGTTATTAATAATTTTCTTTTTTTTCTTCCACTTGATGGAGTCTTCATCAGATCGATTAGACAACCATTGTTTTCACCTTGTAATATAGCCAACTAAGAGCTTATACCAGGAGTAGGAAATGTATCAGATCTACCATTTACTTGTCATTAATTTGTCCTTTTGTTATTTGTATTAGCCTCAAAGCTGAGTGTCTTTGAGGGAATATTTTTAATTTACTTGTCAATTTTGTAAATATTTGTTTATTTCAAGCTAGAATTTTTTTAAAACCCACAAATCAATTTAACTAGACTCACAGAAACTGTAAATCATTTTAATCAATGGAAAGTAAAAGGATGAGCAAGGACATTACAACAAACCCCTGTGTGTGGTTGAACCCCCAGTCTTTTCTCAGGACACCTGACCTCCCTTATAACTTAGGTGGTCATATAAACACCAAGTGAGGGTGCCAACATATATCTCCACATTAAATATTAATAGGGACTTTTTTCCTTACTTTTTGAGCTAAAATATATAAATAGATCATACTTCACTTTGGAGACCATTGTGAGGCAAAAGGGAGTTATTGAGAGCCTATGAGCAGAGAAAGGAGCTGATAAAAAAGGCAATTTGAATTACATTAACCTAGTGATACTATACAGCCTGCATTGCAGGGATTAGACACTACAGGTAGAGGGAATAGTTAGAAGTTGTGTTTGTTTTTATTTCCATTTATTTTTAATTAGCATTTTTAATTACTATACACTCAAAGTAAAAGATTTAAAGGAATAATGGTATAAAGGCCTCTTCCTCTCCTCAACTTTCAACCCAACTCCTCAGAGCTAACTCCTGTTAATAGTTTATTGTGCATCCTTCTGGATAGCTTCTACACTCATACAACATATACGTGTATGCTTATCCTTGTCTATTTGCTTTCATGTCATTAGCTGTTCACACTGTTCTGAACATTGTTTCTTTACTTAACAATATACCTAGGACATCATTCCACACATGTAGATAGAGAACCACCTCATTCCTTTTCAGTGCTACTAAGTATTCCATTACATGGATATGCTATAATTTTTTAACCAGTCCCCTTTTTCAAGAATTGTTGATCCTTGTTAGAAATACTGTAGTGAACATATGTGTATGTGTGTCTTGCACATGATTATTTGTATAAGCAACATTTCCTGGATAGAAGTATGTATCAGCTTCTGTCATTGCATAGCAAACTGCCCTGGAAAACAACAGCCATTTATTTGTTCATGATTTTGTGGGTTGGCAGTTTGGGCTGGGCTCAGGTGGCATGGCTCATCTCTGCTCTACATCATGCCACTTGGACCTGCTGATACCTTTTAAGTCTGTTGGTGGGTTGGCTGGAGGCTGGCTGTTCTTAGATGGCCCCCCTTGCCTATGAGGGGCCATAGATGTGAGGGCTGCTACAGATGAGATGGCTGGGCCTCTTTTTCTCTCCACATGGTCTCTCTCCATGTGGGATCTCATCTTCAAGGAGGTTAGCCCAGGCTAGATCACAAGGCTGTTGTGAACCAAGCAAGTGAGAGCAGAAGCTGCAAATCTTCTTAAGACCTAGACTTGGAAGTCACATAATGTCAATTCTGCCATGTTCTATTGGTCAAAGAAAACCCATAGCATCCCAGAGTCAAGGAGTCAGGAAATAAGCCACCTCTTGATGGAAATTGGGACAAAGTTACATTGCAAAGACGTGTGTACACAGATTCAAGAATATTTTGTGATCATCTTTATAAACAATCCTCAAAAATGTGCATTTTTGTTTTGATAGATCTTTCTAATTAAAAAAATATTGTAATATTCAGGTCACTGTAGAATGATAATACAAGAATAATGCAGGACACATTGTAAAGGAAGAGTCAAGAGAACTTGTTAACCAATTAGCTATGAGGTGATAGGGAAGAATAAAGAATAATTTCAATGTTCGGAACTGGCAAGGCAAGGGCAATATACGTAACCAAAACATTTGTACCGCCATAATATGCTGAAATAAAAAAGAAAAAAAAACCTAGACTTCATTGCCCAAGCTTAGAATTTAGGGCTGGAAGAAACCATAGGACTAATCTGCTCCAACCCGGTATAATGCTCATATTACCTCTACAAAACACATTCCTAAGGTGCTTGAGCATCTCCAGTAATATGGACATCTCTGCCCCTTATGACAGTCAATTCCTCTTTTGGAGAGTTCTGCTACATGGGTCTTTCCTAAATCAAGCCACACTTTGCCTCCCTGAAACCTCAACTCCTCAGTCCTACTTTCAATTTGTAGAGTCCAGATCAGAAATGATTCCATTTCTCCTTTGCCATCAAGCCTTCAACAATTGAAGCCAATTACCTTGTCCTTCATTAGCCTTTTCTTCTCTAAACATCCCCAGTTCCTTCATATGTTCCCCATATTACATCTCTTCCAGGATATTCATCTTCTCTATAAATAGAAATGTGTGGATATGCTCCTGTTTGCCAATTCCTCTCTTTCTCTCAAAATATAGTGTACAGAATGCAACATAGTACACAGGATGTCCTGACTAGTATGAAAAAAAGCAGAGCCATTATCTCTTTCCCTTGGTCACTTAGTTTTGATTAATGCAAACCAAGACTACACTAGCTTTCTTTGGATGCTGCCTTTTACACTTTACCCATTTTTACTGTCAATAAATGAAGAGCCTGTGTTGTTGTTTTTCGGATATGCTCTTTTTAACACTGTGCTAGGAGATCATTGAAAAATCTTGTCCTTCCAAGCCAGGAGCTTTCTGCCATTCTCATGTGACAATCCTTTATATAGATATACAAATTTTTTCATATATATAAAAATATATTTATATGTAATAGGCTTAAAAAACTGTTGTTCATATTCTTAGAGAACAATATCATAAGTACTGGGCCATTCTATTCCCAAATAATAATTTAGGCATTGCATAATTTACAAGGGAAGGGAACAGAACATGAGATGCTCTGCAAATATGTTTAACTTGCTTTTTGTATGTTGGTTATCTTGTAATTTTTTAAGTACAGAGGAATCCTACTTCTCAGTGCCTTAAATGAGAAATGAAAACTTGCAAGACATTAAGACTGTCAATCATCTTGGTTATAGAAGCAATAATCAGGTGAGCTTGGCTCTCCTGAGAAGGTGGAGAGAAATAGGGTTTATATTTTTCCAATTTATAAAACAAAAGAAAGAAAAAATTATGAACATAGAGTTGAAAAACCATTACAGGTAAACACTAATTGTTCCTTAATATTATCTTTGGTAAAAAAAGTATTGGCCTTTTTTTGAAAAACTCTTTTGACTTTCTTTCTGATTCCAAATCTTTCACTTAACTGTCTCATAAAAATAATCAGTCAATCAATTTAGGACTTGGAAAGGAAAAGTGTCCCCTGATATTTGGCTTAGAATTCGCCTAACATAAGGTAGCATTTCCCTGACTTTTTTTTTTTTCAGCACAAATACAAAACGTTATATTTATTTATATCAATCAAAATTCATTCTTTAGATTTAGACTAAGAAGAGTCTAGTTTGGAGAAATCTATAAGGCTCCTGATTCTGTCTTAAAATATTTTCTGTCCTTGTCAAATTCATTTCCTAAGAAGATTTTATATGCATGCTATGAATGTCCTCACCCAAGTCATTAAAAAGTTGTTCAAAATGACAAGCCCAAATGTCCAGCTCTTCCGTATGGCACTAGCAAATTCTCTCCAGTACTGCAGTGAGCTACAACCAGCACCTTTTTGGCTACAGTAAATTAACTGGGACTGAATACACCAAGCTCTCCTAGGCGTCTAGCCCATGCTTCTCTAACTCATCCAAAAGGACATAATGAGAAACACTAATATCTGTTTTCTCAATGCCCTATTTTGTTTTCCTCCCTGAATCCTGGTTAAGGTTGATCCACGGACTGGTGTTTATTTAAACTTCAAAGGAAAAGGCATTTCTTAAGCAGAAATGTTTTTAAATGTCCATAAATTTCTTTAATTTAAACATCCCAAATTCATCCATACAACAAATAAAGCAAAATAGCCCAATGCACACTATTCTTAGCTCAATCTGCCAGAGCACATTTGCATAATATCACAATGTACTGATTTCAGCTGTTTGTAATATCAGTACCAGACGGAGCAAGGCCAGGAAACAGAGCGGAAGTGGCTATAGATACTACAGTACTGCTTTTCATTAATAAGAAGCATAAAGAGTGGCCTCCAAAATATAACCCTTGTCGGAGCCTCAAATGGGTGCTGTCTAAGGAGTATTGATTGATATCGACTAGTCAGGAAATTAGAAAGAGGAGAGTCATAGTGCAATAATTCATCTTTGTCAGTAAAAGGAACCTCTGTTTCTATTGGAAACCATCTCTCCTGGTTCAAAGGATGCAGTCTTCAAGAACTATATATTTCTGTAGAAATTTTTATGTGTTATCTTGGAAAGTCCCTCAATTGTAATTATTATGTGTGCTTACACTTGTCACCTTAAACCGCATTTCATCATATTCACCTACCAAAGCAAAGTGCCATAGGAGTGAGATGTTGACCCAAAATACCAAGGGATTTCTTAGTATTATAACATTAAAAATGGGGAAAAATTGTCAGTTATGTCAATGAAAACTAAGGGTTACATTCAATTATGTTGTCCAGATAGTAATTTTTTTCATTAGAATGTAAATGCCAAGACAGCAGGGATGTTTTTTGCTCAATGCCATGTCCCCATCAATACAATGAGTTCCTGACACATTGTAGACACTCAATAAATATTCATGAGATAAATAAATGAATTAATGAATAACTACTTCAAAACATATCTACAGAATTTCTACCATGGGTAAGGCACCAGATGCTGTGAAGAATAACTATTTATTCAACAAATATTGAGTGTCTGCTATGTCTCAGGCACTGAACTAGGTTCTAAGGGTATAACTAAGGAGAAGATAAAGTGTGCCCTCTTATAGCTTATAGCCCAGTGACGAGTACCAGAAGTAAAAGATAGGTTCTCTGCTATTGGGAGTTGGCTATTTTAAGTCAAGTTGGGGAAGCAAGACATAAATACACAAAATTTAAATAATGAGACTTTAACATATACAATACAAAAGCTATCATCCCTTTTTTTTAATTTATTTTTTATTACAGCATATGATGGGGGTACAAATATTACGGTTATGTATATTGCCCTTCCCCCCTCCCCCCTCGAGGCAGAGCCTCAAGCATGACCATCCCCCAAACGTTGCACATCTCACTCATTATGTTTGTATATACCCATCACCTCCGCCCCCCTCCCACCTGCCCAACACCCGATAAATGTTATTCCTATATGTCCACTTAGGTGTTGATCTGTTAATACCACTTTGCTGGTGAGTACATGTGGTGCTTGTTTTTCCATTCTTGAGATACTTCACTTAGTAGTATGGGTTCCAGCTGTATCCAGGACTATACAAGAGGTGCTACATCACCATTGTTTCTTAAAGCTGAATAGTACCCCATGGTATACATATACCACATTTTGTTAATCCACTCATGTATTGATGGGCACCTGGGTTGTTTCCACAACTTTGCAATTGTGAACTGTGCTGCTATAAACATTCGAGTGCAGGTGTCTTTTTCATAGAGTGACTTTTGTTCTTTTGAGTATATGCCCAGTAATGGGATTGCTGGATCAAATGGTAGATCTACTTGTATTGCTTTAAGGTATCTCCATATTGCTTTCCACAGAGGCTGAACTAGTTTGCAGTCCCACCAGCAGTGTAGGAGTGTTCCTATCTCTCTGCATCCACCCCAACATTTATTGTTTGGGGACTTTTTGACTAATCTTCGACAAAGCAGACAAAAATATACACTTCGGAAAAGAATCCTTATTCAATAAATAGTGCTGGGAAAACTGGATAGCCACATGTGGAAGACTGAAACAGGACCCACACCTTTCACCTCTCACAAAAATCAACTCACGCTGCGTAACAGACTTGAACCTTAGGTGTGAAACTATTAGAATTCTAGAGGAAAACGTTGGAAATACTCTTCTAGACATTGGCCTAGGCAAATAATTTATGAAGAAGACCCCAAAGGCAATCACAGCAGCAAAAAAAAATAAATAAATGAAACCTGATCAAATTAAAAAGCTTCTGCACAGCCAAAGAAACTGTCAGGAGAGCAAACAGACAACCCACAGAATGGGAGAAAATTTTCGCAAGCTACACATCCAACATAGGGCTGATAACTAGAATCTATTTAGAACTCAGGAAAATCATCACAGAAAAATCAAACAACCCTATCGAAAAGTTGGTAAAGACATGAACAGAAATTTTTCAAAAGAAGACAGAATAATGGCCAACAAACATATGAAAAAATGCTCAACATCTCTAATAATCAGGGAAATGCAAATCAAAACTGCAATGAGATATGACTTATCTCCAGTAAGAATGGCCTTTATCATCCCTTTTTATATATCTAGTCCATAAAGCTTACAGAGTTCAACCTGCAATTAAGTTCATGTCCAGGTTTTTTGCTTTGTTTTATGAAGACTTAGCCCTTACCACAAACACTTAATCCTATTGTTTCCTTCCTCCTTCTATTTTATTTTCACTTATTATTTTTTCTTTCTTGTATACTATAAACCCTCGATGAAATAGGAAACAAAATAAAGTGTGATACATCTTGTTTACTTTAAAACATCCCAACCTTTCTGCCTACATAACCAAAAGCAATCATACTTCAAAGTCTGTTGGCTGTATCATCTCAGCACTTTTAATTTAGATGTAGTTACATTTGCATAACAGTTTAGCTGTGAATTTGGCAGGAAATTTCTGAAGTTATTTTGGTTCTACAGAGTGTGTGCCCAAAGTCTAATAAGCAGATCTCCTGTGCAGTGTTGCATTTTTATCTTTACAAAAAAAGGACCCTGGAGGCTCATACCTTGGCAAAAGCTTTTTTCCTAACAAATAATACGATTAGCAGCATTGCTTTTCCTAAGAGTGATAATGTGGTAAAGCCAGTTGAATCTTTGAAACCATAGTAACAATACAGGAGAAACTCAATGAAAATGATATTTAACATTTTTGTATGGAAATTTTTCTGATTATTAAAGAAATGCATATTCATAATTATATATTTGGAAGATGCAGAATAATATAGAGAGGATAAAAAGTCACCCATAATCCTACCACCTGAAGCTAACCACTTTAATATGTGTCGGACTAAGTCATTTTAGTTTTATTTTCCTGTGTGTTTGTGTGTATGTGTGTGTGGGTACAAATGCACATTTAATAAACTCAGGAGTATATTCTAACAAGTATGTGTTATCGCACATGCTCCTATGATTGATTATTAGAGATTATTAATGCATTGAAGAGAATTCTTAGACAAGGACACTGTGCAGGATTAGTAATGGCTGCCTCCTTTCTTTCATTCTTTCTTCCTTTGTTTCTTTCTTTCTTTTTACTCTTATTACAGAAATTACATAAAATAAGCAAAATAATATAACGAAACTCCAACAACTATCGATGTTTTATCATTCTTATTTCATCTATATCTCCCCCACAACTCAAGTTACTTGACTATTACATTTGAACACTTTTTTAAATCAAATTTGCATACATTAAAATGCACACACTTTAACTGTATAACTTTGAAAAACAGATCATACCCATATCCAGAAATTTCCGTAGTGTCTCTTCACAGTCAATCCTATCTTCCTCCACCTTGGAGGCAACCAGAATGCTACCTATTCTAGAACTTCATGTACATATACAGTGTGTACTCTTTCATATTTGGCTTCACTCAGCGTAGTACCTATGAGATTAATTCATGTTGTTGTGTATATGAGTAGTTCATTCTGTTTTATTGCTGAATGGTTGTCCATTTCATGGACATACCATGCTTTGCTTATCTACTTTTTTGTTGATGAACACCTGAGTGATTTCCAATTTTGGCTATTATAAATAAAAGTGCTATAAAAATTCTGGTGTACTTACTTATGTGTATATGTAGATAAATGTTTGTTTATTTTTATGAAATAAATATCTAGAGAAGGAATGGCTGTGTCATAGGGTAGGTGCATGTTTATTTTTATAAGAAGCTTCCAGGCATTTTCCAAAGGGGTTGTTTCATTTCCCACTCCACCAACAGTATATGAGAGTTCTAATTGCTCTACGTCCACATCCACATTAGGTGTTATTAGCCATCCTGATGGGTGCATTAGTATCACATTGTGGTCCAGTCATTAGGATGACCAGCTTCCTTACACACACATTTCTAGGCGAAGGCCTCATCAGGGCCCAGTGGACATTAATGGCATCCCAGTGTCTAGCATGTCATAAAGGCTGCTTCCTAAACTATAAAGCACTGGAGCACAGGATTATAGTGTGCAGAAATAAGCACTGATTATGGGTGTCTTGAGGGGCTCAGACCAGCTAAACAACCAAACTGGGCCAATAGGAGCAAAACCCAGAAACACTATATTTGGAAAGAGAAACCATAGAGGCGCCTACAGTTTCCTAGGTGTAGGAAGCAGGCTTTCTCTGTTCCATAAAAACTGAGCAGCCATTCCCCATGAGCTGTGTGGACCACCTCTTGTAGGAGAATCACTCTGCTCAGCACTTGAGCTTGTCCACCTCAGTTTTACTTACTGCCATTCTTGAAAACTTAGGGGTCAACATCCTAGAGCTGATGGACAACAATGTCCACAACAACTGCAGATTGCACATAATCCCAGAATACTTGGAGAGAGCAGTGGACAACAATCCATAGCTCAGTCACCTCTGTAAGGAATACACCAACTCTCAGGTTGATGAATGTTTTGATCCAGAAAGAACTACTATATAGCCTGGGTTCCGGAGCCTGAAGGGAGTCCACGCAGCCTTATTGAGCTCCAAACTGTTCCCAGCCAAAGGAGCCCCAGGCTACTGCCATTAGCACATGCTATTAAACAGTTTAAATCCATGGGCATGCTTCTGACTCCTCTCAATTTCAGACATTTTTAGTTGAAGTCGTTTGTGAGACATCGAAGAGGAAAAATCCCATAGAGAGTTGGAAGGATAGAAGGTATGGTCAGTGTGAGGTGTTTGTGTCAGTGATTTCAGAGAGGAGCAGGTTCTAATGTTGACAGTGCAGGCAGGCCTCATTAGCGCTGAGGAAGGGCTTGTGAGGCCAGGAAGTTGGCTGGGGGCCTCCAAGCCGTGCTGAATTCCCAAATGATGGTGGTAGTTTTGTTTTTATTTTTTATTTCAGAGTATTACAAGAGTACAAACTCTTTGGTTGTATAAATTGCCTTTGTACCACCTAACAAGCATGCCCATCCCCCAGACAGCACACAGTGCATCCCCTCCTCACCCTCCTACTTGCCGGACACCTTAGGAATGTTACTTTAGTGTGCACTTTAGTGTTGATCAATTAGTACCAATTTAATGGTGAGTACATGTGGTGCTTGTTTTTCCATTCTTGTGATACTTCACTTAGAAGAATGGGATCCAGCTCCATCCAGGATAATACAATAGGTAGTTTACCACTTTTGTGTGTGTGTGGTTGAATAGTACTTCATGGTATACACATACCACATTTTATTAATCCAATTATGGATTGATGGGCAATGAGTTGTTTCTACATCTTTGCAATTGTGAATTGTGCTGCTATAAGCATTCGAGTGCAGATGTCTTTTTTATAGACTGTCTTTTTTTCCTTTGGGTAGATACCGAGTGGTGGGATTGCAGGATCAAATGGTAGTTCTACTTTTAGTTCTTTGAGGTATCTCCATATTACTTTGCACAGGGGTTGTACTAGTTTGCAGTCCCACCAGCAGTGTAGGAGTGTTCCCATCTCTCCACATCCATGGCAACATTTGTTGTTTTGGGACTTTTGATATTAATAAAACCCATTCTCACTGGAGTTAAGTGATATCTCATTGTGGTTTTGATTTACAT
>VBSM01003018.1:2821789-2837449 GCA_008086735.1 Cheirogaleus medius
AAAAAAAAAAAAAAAAAAAAGCAGGTGGAGTTCTCTGCTTGGTATCTCATAACCCTGAAATCAAGGTTTGTTTGTTTTTTGTTTCTTTTTCCCAGGCTGTGTTCTCATCTATAGCTGAGACTTCTTCAAAGTTCACACTGTTGTTGCTGAATTAAATTTCACGCAGTTGTAGGACTCAGTTCCCTGTTTCCTTGATGATTGTCAGCTGGAAAAGCATTCCCAGTTCCCAAATGCTGTCTGTCTTTGTTGCCACATGGTCCTTTCCATCTTCACAGAGACTATCCCTTGTGTCAAATAACTCTCATGCTTCAAATCTCTTCATCAGAAAGAGCCCAGTACATCTTAAGTGTTTACCTGATTAAATTAGGCCCACTGAAAATAATCTCCCTCTCTTAAACTCAATTGATTTGAGACCTTAATTATATCAGCAAAACCCCCTCCACAAAAGTACCTAGACTGATGTTTGATTAAGTGGAGAGGGAATCTTGGGGAGCTAAAAGGGACTGCATCTTAGAATTTTGTCTGCCACAGTTGGAATGTTTCTATCAACTATGGTTTCTGATGATTCTTGCTCATGGTGTCCTATTTCCTTATGTATCTAAGTTATAGTTGCCTGTTTTCTTGATATTGTAATTGAAACTTTACTAACAAGAATTATATGAGCCCTGTAATGATAGTTTCTTTCTCTGGAGAAATTTTTTTTCTTTTTACCGGGTGCCTGTGGGCATTGCTATTCCAGGAATATTTTATGTGCAAATTTAATGTTTGGGGTTGTCTAGACCACCTAAAACCATTTGTGGTCTGGTTTCCTTCTGGTTTACCCTTATGCTGAGTATATGAACTTTTGGTATCCCAGCTTAGAGTGGGTGGTAATATATTTAATCTCTCCACCTTAGGAATACCGTGGGATTTAGCCATTGTCCCTGTCACATCAGGATATTGCCACAAATGCAGGTAATTTTTGCAGTTGTTTCTAAGATTGAAAATGTTCTCAGAGACAAAGTGGCTTTGTTGGGCTCCCCTCTTTTGTTTTTATCTCCCCCTAGATTTTGGTTATTTCTCCAGTTCTTTGGTGCTTTAAGAATATAAAAATATAATGTGTCATCTAACTGGTCTTCAATGTGTGCCACAAGAGATTTTTCTAATTATCTAGCTGCCAATTTCAGAGGTGGATGTCATCTCCATTGTCTCCTAGGTTTAATGTTATTTTTAAGGAAACTGATGACATTTTGATACCTGTTTCCTTGTATATGACCAGATTTATTTTTCCTCCATGGAATATCTTATGACCCAATCTTTAGCCCTGGTTTTCTGTAATTTCATGATGTGCCTAGTATGAGTAATTTTTTCCCATTTATTTTCCTGAACATTTGGTAGGTTATTTTGATCTTGAAATATATCCTTCAGTTCAAGGAAGTTGTCTCATACACTTTATAATTTCTTTCTCTATGATTTCACTATTCTCACTTTGTAGAACTTTATTTGTTCAATGTTCGGGTTCCTATAATGATCCTCTAATTTTCTTATTTTTATTCCATTTTCTGCCTTTTCTGCCATTTCACAGAGATTTGTTCAAATTTATCCAATCTTTTATGAAATTTTCACATCACCAATAATATATTTAATTTCCAAGTGCTCTTTCTTATTTTCTGAATATTCCTTTAAAATATCATCCTGTTCATGTTTAATGATGGAATTTTTTCTGATTATTGGAGGATGTAAATTACTGTGTTAGGTAAAGTTTTCTTCCATTCCCTGCCTTATCTCTATTTTTTCTAAGTTCTTTTTGTTGCCGCCCAACCAGGTTCATTTGCCCACTGCCCAAGAAGAAGCCAACATGCTGAGTCAGTGGGTTTTACAGCAGAGAAAGAGTCTTTATTGCACATAGCGCTAGGCAGGAAGACAGGAGAAATTTCTCAAATTCACTTCCCTGAGAATTTGGGAGACAGTTTTTAAGGATAGTTTGGCAGGCAAGGAATCAGGCAATTAGGTTTGTTAATTGGGGCAAAATTATAGGGGTATAGGAATCATCTTGTGTTGATTCAGTACCTGGGGGCATAATTACAGTTGAGTTGATTTCTTGGTATGGGCTGCTGTTCTGGGTGGGTCGATCAATTCACTAGAGTGTAGGGCCTGGAAGATACCTTCAAAACTACCTTCAAGTTTCAAAAAGGTGATGCTATCTATGGAGAAAGTTAAGAATCTTTATGAGCACCAGCTATGGGGAGAAGATAAGAATCTTTATGGACACCAGCTGCGTGGCTCTGGAGTGGCAATTATAGAGAAGCAAAAAGGGGAACAGTGACTAATTATTATCATTATTTTTAGCTAGGCCTTTATCATAGTTCTGTTCTTGTACCCCATTATTGAAGGGTGGTTTCACTTACTTTTTTTCATTGTGAACTCTGTCTTTAATATTAGAGTCTTCGATTAAATGTGTAGTGATTATTGGCTATCCATTCATATTTTATGGTAAGTCACCAAAAAGCTAATTGGAATGTCTACGTTTAAGGGACTGGACTTGCTGCATGTGAAGTACACAACAGATCGGGTACTTGACTCAGCCGGAGACACCTAAATGTATATATGTGTGTATGTGTGTGTGCATGCATAAATACAATTATAGCATTTTGTTTTGGAACAGTTTCCATGGAGAGAATTTCTTTGATCTCTAATCTTTAGGGCCACTCTTTTGGGAGCCAACAGAGGTAATGTGGGCTATGGACTCTCAAAGTTTAGTATGAAAATTTGTAACTAAGTCCCTTATTTTCAGTATAAAACTTTACTCCAGACCTCATTTCAATTTGGTATCCCCCTGAAATTGATATTTGATATCTTTTGTCTCTTCTTTTCTCTATGTATCTGCTTCGTTCTTTTCTCTGTTTATCTGCTTTATCCTTTCCTCAGTGTATCTGCTTTATTCTTGTAGCTACAGGGTGGTTTCTCTGAAATGTATTAGATTTTCTTCTTCCACATCATAGACTTTGTGTGAGGCTGTGGCATATCGTGGGGGCAACTCTGGGCCCAGCACTCTATTATAGTCTATTTCAAGTGTTTTCCCCAATCATGTACATGACTCAGTGTCCCAAAGTTTCAAGTTCAAATTCTCAGGAAAAAAAGCCAAATTAACCAGACACTGCTGCTAAGTTTGTAAACTGACATAACATTTCTTAAGGCCTTTTGGCATTGTGTCTCAAAATAATTAAAAATAATATTCCAGCACCTTGAGTGCCAGATTCATCCAGGGATATGCATCTGCAGCTCTGAGCCTGCAGAAGTCATCAATTTTACTTTTTTAAAAAAATTTCAGTATATTACAGGGATAAAAATGTTTAGTTACATATAATGCCCTTGCCCCACCCGAGTCAGAGTTTCAAGTGTGTCCATCCCCCAGGCAGTGCTCACCACACCCCCCATTAGGTGTGTATGTACCCATCCCCTGCTCCCCCCTCCCACCTGTCCTACACCTGATGACTGTTACTATTTTATGTGCACATAAGTGATGATCAGTTAATACCAATTTGATGGTGAGTACATGTGGTGCTTGTTTTTCCATTCTTTTGAAGGTCACCAAAGATAAACTAATTTGCATGGAATACAAGTAGAATCACAGAACTAAAAGATGTAGAAGTAAAAAAGAAACAACTCTAAAATTTAGAAGATGCTTGTAATGAGGACATATCATGCTGGCAGATGACTGCTTAATGATACTTTATTCATTTGGCAATGTTTTCATTAGCCATTCTCAAGAATAAACACAATAAATATTAGAAGAAGCAAAGAAAAATTTGCAAAAATAAATCAACATTTTAGAATCTATAGTGGAATCAATTCAACAGTTGTTAGCACATGTGAAGTTCAGTTATATGCAGAAATTAAGAGCAACATAAATCTTGAAGCTTATGAAAGTTAAACATTTTATAATACCGTTGACCCTTGAACAACATGTTAGGGGTGCTGATTTCTCAAACAATTGAAAATCAGCGTGTAACAAAAATTTAACTACTAATAGCCTACTGTTGACCAAAAGCCTTACCAATAAGATAGTTAATTAACACATATTTTATATATCATATACTGTATTCTTATAATGAAGTAAGCTAGAGAAAAGAATGTTATTAAGAAAATTATAAAGAAGAATAAGTCTATTTACTGTTCATTAAGTAGAAGTGGAGCAACATAAAGGTCTTTGTCCTCACTGTCTTCACATTGAGTAGGCTGAGGAGGAAGAGAAAGAGGAGGGTTTGGTCTTGCTATCTCAGGGGAGACAGAGGCAGAAGAAAATCTGCATGTAAATGGACCTATGCAGTTCGAATCCTTGTTGTCCATGGGTCAACTGTATTTTAAAAATTTTGTTTAACATACTTTAATATTGTTTGAAATGAAAAATTAAGCATTTTTTAGACCCAGAAACTTTATCCTAAAAAAATACACATTGATGCACATAAAAAGCTATACATATGTTCCATAGATCATTATTGACAATAGAGAAAAACAGTAAACAGCCTTAATGCCCAACAATAGAAAACTGGTTAAAAATATACATGGCACATGCATGCAATGGAGTCATTAAATATCTATATCTATTTCTCTGTCTATACATATATATATATACACACACATATACATGCCCTAAACACTTCATGACATGGATTATGTCAATTTAAATCTAAAAATAAGTTAGAAAATTGTGTATATATCATACTCTTATTTTGCAAAAAATAGAATAATGCATAAAAAAGAAGTGATATATGTTCTCGTTATAATAGTAGTTATCTCTGGGTGATGGGATTAGGGCTAACTTCTTTTTCTTTATATTTTTCTAAACTTTCAAAAATTTCGCACTGAACACATATATCTCTTTTGTAAAGATAAAAAGTGAATATTTTTATTTATTAAATGAAAAGATCTGGTATTATGGGACAGTATATTGGTTGCTTCAAAGTCCAGGATTCTTTTTTTTTTTTTAATTTCAGGATATTATGTGAGTACAAACATTTTGGTTACATGCTAGGACTTTGCCACACCCAAACCATGATTTGAGGCATGCCCTTCCCCTCTACAACGCTCACCGAATCCATTAGCTGTGAGTTTCCCCACCCTCAACCCGTGAAACCCCAAAGAATATTACTACTGCGTGAGCACCATAGTGTTGATCAGTCCGTGCCAATTTGATGGTGAGTACATATGGTGCTTATTCTTCCATTCTTGTGATACCTCACTTTGGAGGATGGGCTCAAGCTCTATCTAGGAAAATATAAGAGGTGCTAGATCACCATCATTTTTTATAATTGAGTAGAACTCCATTGTATACATATACCACATTTTATTAACCCACTCATGGATTCACGGGGACTTGGGTTGTTTCCACATGCTTGCAATAGTGAATTGTGCTGCCATAAACATTCAGGTGCAGATGTCTTTATTAAAGAATGTCTTTTGTTCCTTAAAACCCAGAATTCTTACAGTAAATGAATGCTTGCTTGCCCAGTTTTCAGGTCTGCACAGATGCTGGGTTTTCTGTGCTAAGGTGCAGATAGTAAATGAGAGATTTCAATGTCTTGTCTTTTTGTTACATGAGGGGGAACACTGATGGGGTACTGATAATTTTTCAGGGTTCAGTTAGTAGAAATTCTTCCCAGAGTCTGTCAGTAGGTTGTTTGTCTTACTTTTCATGGCTGCTTTGTGGTTTTTTACATTTTTATGTGCCTTCATTGGTGTTTTAGGGGAAAGTTGTGCAAGGCTACGTTAGAGAAGTTAACCAGAAATCCTTTTAAAACTGAACATACAGGAAAAAATTATTTCTGTTGACCTACAATTCAGTTGTCACATATATGATGCTATCTGTTTTTTTTTTTTTTTTGAGACAGAGTCTCACTCTGTAGCCTGAGCTAGAGTGTCATGGCATCAGCCTAGCTCACAGCAACCTCAAACTCCTGGGCTCAAGCGATCCTACTGTCTCAGCCTCCCAAGTAGCTGGAATTATAGGCATGCGCCACCATGCCCGGCTATCTTTTCTATATATTTTTAGTTATCCAGATAATTTCTTTCTACTTTTTTAGTAGAGATGGGGTCTCGCTCTTGCTCAGCTGGTCTTGAACTCCTGAGTTCAAACGATCCTCCCGCCTCGGCCTCCCAGAGTGCTAGGATTACAGGCGTGAGCCACCGCGCCCAGCCAATGTGATGCTATCTTAAGTGGGCATTTTTTTCTTTTATATTATTACTTCACAGAGACTGGTAACTCCTCCCACTTCATGCTCACACTAGTTGAACGTGGGTTCCTGACACTGAGGAAATTTGTTTCATTTTGGTTTGTTTGTATTTATCACAGATCTATGAATCAGAGGACAGGTAACCCATCCTCAGATGCAAAAGGTAAGAGTCTGACAGGTAGGTACTCTGCTCTAGGAGCAAGAAGCTTTGTCATTTTCAAGGATCACCTCTGGAAGCAGAGGCCACTTTGGTTTTGGTTTTCCAAATCGTGATTCTGACGCCTTTTCTGAAAAGGGAAAACTATTAGAAGCTCAAATAGAAAGTCCTCGAATCAGTGCTAACTTCTTGGTCTGCAGAAACTTCAGGCACCTTGTAGTTGCTAATATGCTTGGGGTGAAATCACTCTGAAAGTTTTATTATACCCATACTGAAAGTAAGGTCACCACAAGAAAAAATTAACTGTACATAGATGCCACTTCTAACATGTATTGGTTAAACTTCTCTTTAAAATTTTCTGCTAATGTGACATTAAAATGGATGGGCAGATACATCTAGTTGAATGTAGTTTTTATGCAGATTAGGAAATGAATCTCTCTTACAAGATCACTGCAATTTTCTCCTAATATAATTTCTTTGACACCTCAAAATAAAACTTCTTTTGAATTGCACTCTTTTTAATGCCTTATGTGAGTTATCCTTCATATGCATTAAGTTATAGTTTCATGTTTGAAATGGAGTGAATTTTAAAATGTGAAAATTAACATTCAGAAATAATGATGTAGCTATAGAGAGGGATTTTCATCTAGTTTTGTGCTTAAGACACTTTGATCAGTAATAGTCTTTGAATTATTCTTTTTCCCCCTTTTTTATTTTAGCATAATATGGGGGTACAAATGCTAAGGTTACATACATTGTTCTTGCCTTCCCTCCCCACTCGAGTCAGAGCTTCAAGCGTGTCCATCCCCCTGACAATGCACATCGCTCTTATAATGTGAATTATTCTTGCCAAAATTAATAAGCCTGAAAAATCCTGAAAACCGGTCTCAGACTTTTTCAGCTTGAAGAAAGCTTGGAGATCATGTAAACATAACTCCTCATTTTATAGAAGAAAAAACTAAGGGCCATTAAGAGTCATAAATATATAACCCAGGATCATATACTGGAATCTTAAAAATACTCTTTCTCATGCTTTTATGAGATAATCAATTGTAAAATACACACCCTGCAGAGAAGACCATTCCAGTACCCTATAATAACAAAATTCTGTCCTTATTTGTTGAACAACTATTTTCTTTTTGTGAAAAGAATCAAAGCATCTACTGCTTCTGCTATCCCTTTAGCTACTTAAATTTACTTCAGGTTTTTTTCAAGAGCCTATTTGGTCATTGCATAAAATCACAACCATTAGGAATGAGTAATTCTACACTCAAACACATTTTTATTGAGATTAATTTATGCTAATCAAGGATAATAGGCTGACCATGAGCAATCATGTCAGCTAATGTAACTATATGAGCAAGTTTTAAAACTCTTAAGACTTGCTCTTAGGATCAAGCTAGTTTCTAATGAAACAGACCTCTTCTGCCTGTGAGCTATAGCTGTAGACCTGTCAATCCTTCAAACTCTCTAAGGCCTGTGATTCCTAAACTTTGACAGTAGCTTACAGAAACTAAAAACAAATTGGTAATTCTTTCACAAAAATCCTTCTGGCATTTAGTGTCTTGTTAGGCACCTAACAGGAGATAAATCTTAACTTCGTGAAATCTGACTGTTTGGCTCTGTCTCTAATGGAGACGAAACTAAAGAAAAAACCCATTGATTTCTGACATCATCATGATTTCCTGTAAAATTATGTGAATATATTGTCATTTGGCTACAGACCTCTCTAGCTGTTTCTTTGTGGGCTTTTAAAGAATAATTACTGATAGACTTCCTGGGAATGCAATGATTGTCTAATGATGACTCAGTTTTCCATATGTGGTTAATGCTCCCAATTCTATAGGCTCTGCCACCCCCATCTCCTCCTCCCCCGTCTTTCCCACATGAAATGAACTCGACCTAAAAGTGCAACAGTGACTTCAAACCAATATACACTTCCATCTGATTTCTTCTTGAATACATGTGTGAATAGTTGAAATAGTTAAGATGCCAGTTTGGATTAATGAAAATTTAATAGTGATGAATGTTTTAGAGGAAGAGTAATAAAACATTTTGTGTCTGGAGTGCCTTTATGCTTCCAAAGGAATTTCAAATTCCTTGTTTCACTTGATCCCCCAAACAGCACTGTGAAGTCTATAGTACAGGTATTATAACCTTCATTTTATATCTGAGAAAACTGAGAACTAGAGGGATTTGAATGCTTTACCCCAGCTTACTCATGGAGTAAGTCTTACAGTAGATACCAGTACCTATAAACCTTGACTCCTATCTAAATGACTTTTCTTCTAAACACAGCTGAGATATTTCACTTTTTAAGCAGATTGTCATCATTGGTATCAGTAGTAGACTAATTTCACTAATAGATTTAACATTATATAAATGAACTTTATCAGGACTTATAACTAAATTAGCATTTCTAAAGTGTTTGAAAATAGTTAATGAAAATCATGTTATTACAAAATTATTGCTGAGATAGTTAGAATTTTTCATAGAAAAGGCAATAAGTCAGAGGATTCTAGGCAACATACAAAATGCTAGAAAACAGCCAATCATTTTCTGATCAAAAGTTGGTCTTTTAAAATTGAGAGAATGAGGCTAACAGGGTTACCATTCCTGTTTTTGCATAGCCAAGCTGGTGTTTCTAGTGGTACATACAAAGTGCATGAAAGTGGAAGAATAGACATTTTCAATCTTTTGTAACTCATCCTGCGTCCTCTTTGCCTCTGTCTCACTTGTCTCACTTAACTGTAAGTCTGTTTCCAGGAAGCTGGCTCTACCAGGGAGCTTTTCTTTTCTCATACTTTGAACTCCAGGGAAACACATCCTATCCACTGCTCATAGCACTGAGCTTATAACCTCCTCTTGCTTTCTCTTATTTTTAAACATATCTCTCTTCACATTTATCATGCTCCCTTTTGATATAGGAGGTAGTATAGTGTACTTATTAAAAACATAGATTTAGGAGTCAAACCAAGTGAGGTTTAATCTGACAACTTATTGCCCTAGCCACTTCCTAGCCATGGAAACTTGAACTCCTTGTCTAAGATTGTTAATTCCTCATCTGCAAAGTGGTGTTCACGTATTAATGTGTAGGTGATTGGATAACATATGTACATAGCAGGTACATGGCTGAGACAATGCAGTGGTTAACCCTAAAAGTAGCTCGATTGATCCTTATACCTTAAACCAGATTGTTTTGCTTGAGGAACCTCTGTGTCACTTCATGTGGTTGTTACAGCTATTGAATTATGACTAGGTAGGTAAGTAGATAGATGAATAGATTACATAAATCAATAGACAGACATAGATATTGATAGATAGTCTCTAGATTCTTCCAGGGCTACCTGGAATTGATTATGCTACCACCCAAGTATAGAAGCATCTCCTATATAGGTTTATTTGTCACATAGCTTATGCAGTTCATTCAACCTGAATTCTTCTTCTGAGACTCTATTTATTAGGATATTTTGGCTGAAAGTAACAGAATATTCAACTAAAAACTTGAAAGAATAGGAATTTATTAGCTCACTTGATAAAAGCTACATAGCTAGGCTTTTCTTGGGATCTATAATGGCAAGTTGGCTTCTCTCCAATTATTTTGGCTTCCCAGTCATGGTTGCAAGATAGCTGTCACAACTCAACATATTGCTTTGTAAGAGAACCTACCAAACTGTAGAAGGAAGAGACTTTCCTACCAAATCCTCTGCTATTCATTAGGAAGGAAACCTTTTACAGAAGCCCCACTCCCTCACCCCGGTGGAAGAAGTCCTCTCACATATTTTTAGACAAAACTGGGTCACATACTTACTCCTAAACAGATCACAGGCAAGAGGACAATAAGGTTACCATGATTGGTTTAGACTGGAGAAATAGCCACCTTCCCAGAGTTTGTCACTACTTATCCTGAACAAAATCAGGGTTCTATTAGGTGGTATCTCATTGTGGTTTTGATTTGCATTTCTCTGATGATTAGAGATGATGAGCATTTTTTTATATGTTTGCTTGCTGTTATTCTGTCTTCTTTGGAGAAGGGTTTTATATACACAAAGCAAAATAAATGACAGCCTCTGAACACTTACCTGGGACAGGTGAAACCATACCTATAGCACAAAAATGCCTGGCTAGCCTGGGGTAGAAGTGAGAAGGGAAAGTGGAAGAAATCAGGGAATTACCTTTCTTTCTCTTATTTTGAAAATATAGGCAACATTGACAGAAATATGACATGATGGAATTTGCAGTCAGGTATACTGTACTACACAGAAAAATACCTGGAAATAATATAAATTATAGCAACTTACTAGTATTTATTTCATGTGGATCTTTTCAATCTACTGTCCAGGCCTTTATGTACATATTATAAGTATCCATGATAATATATAATTTGTGTGGAACATTTATACAAACAATATTGTGCTATACATTTTATTCCTTTTTTCATTCAACATTATGTTGCTGATATCTATTCCAATATATTTCATTTTTTATTACTGTATAATATTCCATCTTTTGCATATCCCTCACTTTATTTATACATTCCTATGCTTGCAAATATTTAAATTATTTCCAATATTTTCCTATTACTAACACTGTTGCAATAAGCATACTTCTACATACTTTTGTGTGCCTATGCTGAAATTTCTCTGGACTCTATACTAAGAAATTGAATTACTGGATCCAGGGAAATGCACATTTCTGTTTTAACTAAAAACTTCCAAATGACTTTGATAATGGCTGCACCAGTTATCACTTATCCCACACATATCTGAAGATTCCTGATTATACATATCCTTTCTAGCACTGAATATTTTCCAGATTTTAAAGTCTGGGCTATCTGGTAAGTCTAAAGTAATATTACATTGCTGTTTCACCTTGCATATTTCTAATTATGAATAAGGTTTGTCTTCTCTTCATACACTTATTACTCATTCATGTTGTCCCGTGAACTTCATTCTCATAATTTTTTCTATTTTTGTATTCTGCAGGTACTGTTTTTATCTTGTTGATTTGTATGAGTTTCTTGTTCATCTAAACCAATTATTCACAAGGAGAGTAGCACTCCTCCCAAAGGACATTTCGGAAGTTTATGAAGATGTGTTTAGTTGTCTTGATGATTGAAGAGTATTATTAGGCATTAGTGGGTGAGGGCCAGGACTTTAGACATCCTACACACAAAACACATGCAAAAAATACTTCTATTTATTTTATGTATTTACTTTTTTTAGAGACAGAGTCTCAGTGGCCTGGGCTAGAGTGCAGTAGCAAGATCATAGCTCACTATAACCTCCAACTCCTGGGCTAAAGCAATCCCCCTGTCTCAGCCTCCTGAGTACCTGGGATTACAGGTGCATGCCACCATGCCTGGCTAATTTTTTAAATTTTTTTGTAGAGACAGAGTCTGCCTGTGTTGCCCAGTCTAGTCTCGAATTCCTGGCCTCAAGCAATCATCCCATCTCAGCCTCCCACAGTGCTGGGATCACAGGCATGCATCACCACACCTGGCCAAAAAAATATTCTTTTATACCTCTTGACTTTCAAATGTCGTCTTGTCAGATATTCATGTAGATGACAAAACTGTTTGAATGTAAAATATGTTCCAAGTTCAGATGATTTTAAACACAAAGTATTCCTGCGCTTTGCTCAGGAATACAACTCCCTTTTATTTTATAATTTTACCCAGGTTTGTCTGGAAAAAGAGGTCACCAATGGCAACAAGTTTCAAGAATCTGTGACTTCAATAAAATATACCTACATTAGTTAAAATTTGTAGCTGTCTGATTCCCAGTGATTCCAAGTATAGATGCAAATATCTTTCCACTCCCTTATGACTTCTAGTGTATTTGGACCTAACACTTACATTTTGAAACATATATTATTATTGTTATACACTATTTTGTTTTTATTCCTCCTGATATAACAATTAGGGCATTATAATGATTATTTTAAATTATCTCTACTTGTATATTATATTATCTATAAATTTTATTTCAAGATAATAAAGGGTGGTTACAAAACAATAAGAGAGGGAACATTTCATCTGATAAGACTGAGACCCACTATGTATTGTGCTTTTGTCGTTGCAAATGATCTTACCCTAATAAATCTCTTATCATTCTTTGTCTATGGTGTCTTCTGATGAATGGATTCTTGGATTTTTATGTGGTCAGATGTACCTTTTTCCATTGTATTTGGTGTTTGTCATGTCTTTCTTAAAAAATCTTCTTAAAACCCAACAATAATAGACCTTCTCTTATATTTTCTTCTAATAAAGTTATAGCTTTGCATTTCATCTGGAGTTAATTTTTTACACACGGTGAGAGATATAAATCTTATTTCATTTTCCAAATATGGTAAATCAGCTTTTCCAATTCCATTTATTAAATAATCTATCTTAGATTTATGATACAACCTTGCAATACATTTTAAAACTTGGTAGGGCATGACCTTTCTTTGGTCTTCTTTTTTAGAATTGTCTTAACTGTTTGTGAACATTTACTTTTCCCTGTAAATTTCAGAGTCTGTCTAATTACTCCCAAACTAATGCTGAATTTTTAATGTAATTTCATTAAACCAATAGATTGTTTTGGGTAGAAGTGCATACAACAATACAGGATATATTGCTATTTACTCAAGCATTCTTTAAATTTCTTTGCAAGCATTTACAATTTCATTTGTGCTTTTTTGGTTAAATTAAATTTTACATACTTTATAGTGCCGTCTACTATTTTAAATTATATCTTATTTTCTATTATATTTTCTAATCAGTTATTACTGATCTGGAGAAATGCTATTGATTTTTTTTTTTGTTTATTTATTTTTTTTTTTTTTTTTTTTTTTTTTTTAGAGACGGGGTCTCGCTCTTGGTCAGGCTGGTTTCGAACTCCTGACCTTGAGCTATCCACCCGCCTCGGCCTCCCAGAGTGCTAGGATTACAGGCGTGAGCCACCGCGCCCGGCCCGATTTTTTTTTTTATGTTGACTTGAGTTCAGCAACCTTTTTGAACTCTTCAGTTAGTCCTAATGGTTTGGGAATTCTCTTTTGATTTCTATATAAGTTATCACACCATCTGCAAATAACAAAAGTCTTATCTCTTGTCTCAGAGTATTAATATCTCTTGTTTTTTTGTTTTTAATACCTCTTGTTTTTCTCATTGCATTGACTGGGACTTTTAGTATAGTCTGTTCTCTTCTAACAGGGACTATGCATTACTGAAAGACACCATGCTATGCAAAATCTTCCAATAAAAATCACAGGGCTTATGGGAAAATAGGGTTAGGGTTACAACACTCAAAAACTTCATGAGCGACACATTAAAAAAAAAGATAGAAACCTAATAGAAATGATATTACAGATTTTCACATGTTAAATGGTTAAAAATACATAAATACTTCAATAACTATGGCACTATACCTTGAAAAAAGATCTGAAGTAAGTTTGCGGACATGGGCTGTGGAAGGGCTGCAGCTTATGAGTTCTTATAAAGTGGTAGAAGGGGAGTTATCTGAAATCAGGGGGTAATTTGTAATGCCAGATGTAAACAAGTGTGACTCGTAAACACATGGTAAACTGAGGGAGCTAGTGGATGTTTGAAGTGTGTGCATGTGTATGTTTGTGTTTGTGAACACAAACGGGTGTTTTGGGTATTCCTACTTGGTTTAATTCAGCTGAGTGTGGTGTCCTATGTTCAAACACGTGTTTGGGGTACTCCTATGTGATTCAGTTCAGCTGAGTGTGCTTTCCTGTGTTCACTTACTGTTTCTCATGGAAGAAATCATGCATAAGTAAACACAAAATGCATGTTATACTCAAATTGTATTTGTATACTAATCATGTTGAAACAAATTTCTGTTTTCAAAATTTGCATTATATCAAAACCATTGTACTATAGTAAAATATAGTGGTGACAGTATCCTTGTCTAATTTACGACTTTTTGGGAAATGTGTATATATATGCTTTCTCCACTAAAAAGTGCTTGCTATAGATTTTTGGTAGATAACTTTTATGAAGTTAAAACATTTTTCATTCTATCCTTAGTTCTGCAAGTACTTTTACCATAAAGAGATCCTATCTTTGGTCTATTAATGTAAAAATTATATTGACAAAATTTTCTTGTACTAAAGTATTATTTTATCCCTGGAGTAGACCCTATTTGGTCATGATGTGTTAAATTCTCTTATACACTTGAATTCAGCTAACTAATAGTATGTTAAGAATTTTTATATCAATAGTATTTGAATTTGAATTTTTTAATAATATACTTAACTGGTTTTGATATCAAGGCTATAGGAGCCTTGTAACATGAGTTTTTCTGCAAAAATTTGTACAAGATAGGGGTTAACAATTCTTTGAAAGTCAGTAAAACTCAGCCGTAAAAACATTTGGGCCTTGTGATCATTTGAAGGGAAGTTTCTTCATTATTATTTTATTTCTTTAATGTGATTAGTTTAATCAAGTTTTCCAATTTTTGTGCCAGTTTTGGCATATTATATTTTCCCAGATTTATTCAATTTGTGTAGGTTTTTAAAATTTTATTACTGACTCTTTCTCCTAGTATGTATCCAATGGATAAATCTAATTTTCTTGATGTAATTTTTCTACTGGTTGTTTGAAGGTTTCACATTATATTTTTATGGCTTTTGGATGTTTCTAGTCTAGTTTCACATAGATAGAGCCAAGACTGTTTGATAAGGGGAAGTGTTTCAGATCTAGATTCAGGGTGGAAGTTTCACTGGCTCTTTGAATGTTTGGAATATATAACATTCTTGCATACATACAAAGTTAGGAGTTGGCAGGCCTTCTGGTGGGATTACTTATATAGATGCAAGGGAATGATCTCTAAGCATCACAGGTGTTAAAAGGGTAATGAACATCTTTTTGGCCAACTTTATGTCAGAGGGAGTGTAAGCTGTGATTAGGAAAACTGACAGTATTTGAATGTATCATATAACCTAAATATTTTCTCATGACAACACTGGATTAAAAGCCAGAAAGTTTTACCCCAAATTTCTTGGATTATATGAGTTATGGCAAGTTTAAACAAGCTTATACAAAGAAAGTGATATGTGGAACCTCAAAATAATGATTGAGATTGAATCTCACTATCTTAGTGGTAAGAACTAAACCAGGTTTAATTTTTTTTATTTCAGCATATTATGGGGGTACAAATATTACAGTTATGTATATTGCCCATGCCCCACTCCCCGCTCGAGGCAGAGCCTCAAGCATGACCATCCTCCAAACGTTGCACATCTCACAAATTATGTTTGTATATACCCATCACCTCCTCCCCC
>VBSM01003018.1:2851115-2912274 GCA_008086735.1 Cheirogaleus medius
AAAAAAAAACATAAAAAAAATAAAAAAAATATAAAATCTGTCTTTTTTGCAGAGACGTTCTGTTTGGCCGTGTTTCTCGTCTGCCGTCTTCCTCCACCCCTCCAAACTCATCTGTATGGTGATCATTTCCATTATCTATATATTAGGCTTCAAGTACTTCACACAATATATAAACCCAAAGATTTCCAGGTGCACTGGAAAGAAAATGTAAAAACGTGTGACTGAGTTAGAAGACCTATTAGTCAGTCATTGGGTTTGATCTCTGGTTTAGCTTAGGAGAGAGAATAAATTTTAGGTTGATGTATATAATTCAGTTCAACTGCGGTTATTGTGATTATTCTGGACTTTCTGTCTTTTTCAAACTTTCTTCCAAATATGTGGAGTCATATCTGAAATGTTTCCTACCAGCGCTGGCAAAGTAAAAGTGAACCTCATAGTAAAGTTTTCAGGAATGGTAGTTAGACCTTGGGCATCAAAGCTGATTACATTTTGAAGCTTTCCATTTGCAGTACAATGTTCACTGAATTACTGCTCAATTTCTTTTAATCATGCTCTGAGAACTTCTTAGTGGATTTGAATCAAGGCAAGTTTTATTTATTCATTTATCAATGATGGGGCTATTAGAATGTTAATTCCAAGCCTCATTTATGTGGAACTTCTTAGATGGTTTTGCTTTTATTTGTGGATTCCTAATTCTCTCATTATTTTATAACCCTTGATAATGCTTAGCTAAGTACCCAGCCAATTCCTGTTCTCCAATTCTGATTTACTTTGACTGATGATGCCTTACTTCAAATTACCCTGACCAGACATGAGTGTACCTAAGTTTCCTCAGCTCATAGAATCCCAATCCCAGTCCCAGTTTGCTTCTATAGAGTGAGCTATATAAATGCCGAAGTTCCTCTATGACACCTTTGAATGCACATTCTCCTTGCTACTATTTGTCTGTGTATATGGTCCTCACAGATAGATGCTGCAAAGAAAATTTCCCAAGAATTTCTGTAGCCATTCTATTTGGCTACCTTTATTCTTCACTTCCTGCTTATGAACAACCATAAGTTCAGCCTAAAGTGAGTGCTTAGGACCCTCTCAGGACTCTCCTGAGCACATACACAGCCCTGGAAATACATACAGCCCTACACATGTGCATGGTCTTCTAGATTTCTAATAACATATCAGAATTTTTGAAAGCCCTCCTGTGCACATCTCATTCCCAAAGCGCTCCTTTTAAGCTTTTAACCTATTGTTTGCTCTTTTATCTACTGTCTCAGGCAGACATCATTTTACTTATGTTATAATTAATTTCAACAAATACCTCCAAAAAAAGGTAGTTAACTTTGGGTAGGTTTTGAGTCAGGTCAAATAAAGATAAACCTTGGAATGGTGTCTTTCAGGGAACTACCAGACAGATGACAGATTAAATAATGATACCTCTTAGAATGGGGCTTTAACAGAGTTACAACTCCATTGTGTGTCCTCCAGTGGCTGCTAAACTGCTGGTTTTCATTCTGGTTTTAGGCTATTGAACTTTTAGGCTACTGTGGAGTAGAGAAAGGAGTTTGGAAATACGGTAAATTGAAATGCCACAAAGCTCGCTGACCTTACCAGGATTCTTCCAGTTTTCTTAAATAAATACTCCAGAATTTGTTGTAAGCCTTTGGTTAATTCCCAGATTTATGGAAAAATTTATTCTGACAATTTTTACTAGTGTTTTCATTGTTTTTATAGTGGAAATGGTTTCCAAAGGTCCATACTCCACCATTTCCACTACTGTCAGCTAATTGCTGTTATTATGACAGAACATTCCTCCTCTAGATTATTGTATAGTTGCCTGCCTCACTTCAGTTAGATCTTTGCCTACATCGTAATGCCTCAGAGTGGCTTTTCCCACCCACTGTTTCTAAAATACACCTAATTACCTTACCCTGCCATCTTATCTTTGCAGTACCTGACATTATGCTATATATTTAATCATCTTCCCTTGTAGAATGTCACTCTATAAGGATGAGGACTTTGTCAATTTTGTTCACAATTTTAACTCCCTCACTTAGCACTATCCTTAGTACATAGTATGAGTTCAATAATTATTTGGCGAATGAATAAATAAATTGATTAACCATTTATTCTTCTCAAGAATCAAATACTTCTTTTAATCAGTTTTTAATAAAATAATATTGATTATTTTGTATTGGTATATATAATATATACTGACTAAAATATGGAAATTTAGAAATATATAGAAAATGGTAATTATCCATAGATACCCTTTTGAGCATTTTGGCATATAACATATCAGTTTGTTTCATAGAATTGGATTTTTTTACCTGGATAAATTTCCATATATGGATGAACCATACTGTAACTATTTCCTCATTGTTATACATTTAGGTTGTCTTCAATTTTTTGTTAATCTGTGATAAAAATGTTTCTAGAAAAATCTTTTTTAAAATTTTTATGGCTATTTCCTAAGATTAAAATACTGCAACTAAAGTTTCTGAGTCCTATAATATTCAAAATGTTGAGCTATTTGTATACAAGCTGCTAGATTTCCCTCCAGAGATGATTTTATTAACTTATACCTGCATCAGAAATGTTGAGATTTCTTATTCCCTCAACACTTTCCAAACTTAAATATATTAATATTTATTTTATCAGTTCATAGGGCCATAAAAATGGTATCTTGTCTTAGTGTTCATTTCTTTAATTACTAATGAGGCTGGGCATTTTTATGTTTATTAAAAATTCATTTCAATTTTATGATTACCCACACCATAACTATTTTTTATTTTTTAGTAATCAGTTTTTCCTGATTGATAAGGGAACTCTCTATTAAATAAATAATCCTTTATTCAATATATAAACTCTTTTTAGTTTCTCATTTCTATGTTTATGTAAATGTTAATGTTTTTATTTCTATCGTAGCCAAAAGTTATAATTTTATTTATATAAACATTATACATTACTTGTTGAGTTTAATCCTTAATGTTTTATATTTTCTTCCTATTGTAAATGGGATTTTTGTTTTTCTATTTTCTAAATAATTATATTGGTACATTTAAAAGGTATCAATATTTATTTAATTTTAATAGATATGGCTTTATTGTCCTTAACAACTTATTGGTAATTCTCTTTTATTTTCATGTTGACTGTTACTTGAAAATCCACATAACAAAAACACTTGTACCCCCTAAATTGATTGAAATAAAAAAGGAAAAAAAAAGCAAATAATGGTTCACTCATCCTTCATTAAACACACATTTATTTAAGACATAATCTATGCCAGACACTGTTCCTCACACTGGGAATATATCTCCAGCTACAGAACAAGACAGATGATAACTCTACCCTCATAGCAGAAGAAAGATAATGACCGAACAAAACCTTCTATAATATATCATACGGTTATAAATGTTATGAAGAAAAATGAAGCAGGGAAAGTAGATACAGAGTGATGATGGCAGAGAAAGGTTGCACTTTTAAATAGAATGATTCAGGATGGATGCTCTGACAAAGTGACATTGGAGAAGAGACTTGAAGAAGTTAGGAAGTAAACCATGGAAAGATCTAGATCTGTGTAAATAATGCTCCAGACAGAGAGAAGAGGGCATGAAAAGTGCTGCCCTGAAGCAGAAATAAGTCTGACATTTTCAAGGAATAGTATGGAGGCCGGTGTGCCTTGTGTGGAGTGAGCAAGAGGGAGTGTAGTAGGAAATGGAATCAGAGAAGTAGTGAGAGTGGCAGAATACATATAACCTTGGAGACTTTTGGCTTTTACCCTGAGATAGGACACCAATAAATAATTTTAATGAAAAAAGTGACATGATTCAACTTAAATTTTATAATGATTTCTCTGATTACTAAGGGAAGAATAGAATAATGGGGAAGGACAGAAGCATGGAGACTAGTAGTTATAAGACTATAGTCTAGGCAAAAGGTGATGATATTGGCTATGATCATGGTGGTAGTGTCAGAGGTTGTGGGGAATTGTACAGATTGGAGATATATTTTGAAGATAGAACTGATAATAGTTGTCCATGGGCTGGTCGTATATTATGACAGAAAAGACAAATAGTAGAGTGAAGTATAATTTCTAAGTTTTGGGCCTGAACAACTGAGTTAATAACCTAGCCATTTATGCAGATTCAGAAGTCTAGGAAAGGACTGGGGTTGAGATTAAGAAAGAACCAAGAATTCTCCCTTGTACACGGAGATGTAAGTTTGGGATTCACCCATTTATAGATGGAATTTAAAGCCACTGTGTTAGATGAGATCATCATACAATTTTGTGTATGAAGACCTCGAAGTCTGAGTCCTGGGGCATTCCAACAAGTATACATCATGAAAATGAGGAAGACTCAGAAGTAGAGATGTAAAGGAGTGTCCCATGGGATACAAGGACAACAAAGAGCAAATGATGTCACAAGAGACAAAACAGAATATTTCAAGAAGGAGGAATTGACTCTCATCTTCTAAATTCTACATCTTTTATTTATTTGTTATTACATTATCTACAAATTCCAATAGTGATAGTACTAATAGTTAATATCTATTAAGTACTTAGTATGTATAGTATGTATTGTTAAGAACTTTATATGCATTATACAACTTAGTTATTATAATAATGTTAGAAGTAAGTGAAAATTATCATCCCAGTGATGATCCCACACCTACATTTTTATCCAGGATAAATAAAACCATATGCCCACACATAAATTTGTATATAAGTTATTAATAGCAGCTTTGTTGGTAACAGCCAAAAACTATGAACAATACAAATATCCATCAACACATCAATGCAATGAGATACTATTCAGCAATAAAAAAGAATGAACTACTGATACAAGCTACAACATGAATGAATGTCAAAAAATATTAGGCTGAGCAAAAGAAGCCAGGTAGAAAGAATACATACTGCATTATTCCATTTATATTAAACTATAGAAAAGATAATGTAATGTGGTTCCCTGGGGCTGGTGCTGGATGTACTGGGGAGAGGGATTGATAGTGACAAGACCATGAAGGGACTGTGATGGCACAAAGACACTTTTTAGGATAATAGAAAAGTGTATAAATTTGTGTGTAAATTTTTCAAAACTCAACAAATTGCGCAAAGCTGTATGTTATTGTGGATGAATAATACTTCACTAAACATTATTTTTAAAGAAGACAATCTATTTTGGCAACCAAAGAGATAATAGTATGATTTTTCTTGTCAATCACTAATGTAAGAAAGGTATTAATAAATTTCCTAATATTTAACTTCCTTGAATTTCTGAAGAAAAGTATGCTTGATCATGATAATTTATTCATTTAATGTCTTGCTACATTTTAGTTTTTAGGGTTTTATTCAGTTTTTTTGCACCTATATTCATGAAATAGGTCAGTAATTTTATTTTCCTATTGTCTTTGCCAGATATTAAAGTTGTGGTCATGATAGCATTGTAAATAATTTTGGAAGCATTTGTAAAATAGCTTAATTTCAGAAGAGCTTAAGTAACATTGTTATTATGTTTGTTTCTTGAAGCCTTGAGATAACTCACTTACAAAACCTTCTGTGCCAAACATCTTTTATGGAAGTTTTTCTTTGATAATGTTTTGATTTTCTCATTGCAATTGTTGTGTTTACCTATTCTACTTTTTTATGAGTCAATTTGTTTTTACCTGGAACTGTATTTTGTGTCATTTGACTTGATTTCTACCTTAATATTGTTTGTATTTGCTAGCTAGATTTTTGGCTTTCCTTTTACCTTTTATTTTATATTATGTAAAATATAAAATTAATTAACAATCATGATCAAAATTAAAATCAAAACAATGGTTGAAGCCCTGCTTAATTTCCAAATAACACGTCTTTCTTCCTCCCATCCCATCCATCTCCAAGATTCTGATATACTCTCTTAGAGGTGTTTTTTGTGTGTGTGTTTGTGGGTTTTGTTTATTATTTAGTTAGATTTCTTATGACACACACAGCAATAGCAACATTAATAACAAGAATAATCATCCATTAAAACAAAGCAAAGAGAAATTTGTTTATGTATCTATAAAGGTCAAGTGTTGCATATTAATTGCTAAAGAAATTACCCTGGCTAGTAGCACCCAAGTTCTGGTGCTTAGCCCCATCTATAGCTTTTGGGAAGAAAATAGGGTCAAATGCTTTGTAGATAAATAAATAAAATAATTAGTTAATACATAACCATTACAGTGGTGATACTTTTCTGATACAAATGATTAATTTAGCTCATTTTTTACTAGTTAATAATATCCAAATTGAAATGATATGAAATGAATTTATTCTCTTTTATAAAAATAAACAAGTTATTACTGTATCTGTCAAGATTATTTGCAGAAGCAAGTGACAAAAACCCTACTCAAACTGGCTTGAGCACAAAAAAGATGGGGGAGCGTGAATGTATGCATCACATATACAACTATTTCTTGAATACCCAGTATGTCACAGGAAAATGAATTTCCTGGTTTACATAACTGGAATGTTCAAGGATCCTAGTTTTAGTCAATGCTGTAGTTAGAGATACCAATGATATCATCAATGTTTTGTTGCTCTCTTTTAGCTCTGCTTTTCTTTTTGTTTGCTTCACTCTGGCTGATTCTTTTCATTTGGTGGTGAAGATGAGCCCCAGGACTTCTAGACTTACATCAGCCTCATAGCCATTGATTCCAGTGAGTAAGAAAACTTGTTTCCACACAACTCAGTAGAAGTCCCAGGGAGGACAGTAATTGGCCTAGCTTGGGACATGTGCCCATTTCTCAACTAATCATATTGAGCCAGAAACTAATGTACTGGGGCCAGGCCTGGATTCTGTATTCTTCCAAAGAAAGTTCAACCAATTAGAAGTACAAAAATGGATTCTCAAAAGGAACATGTCATTCTGTTACCAGAAAAACAGGAGAATGGGAAATCTGCTAGGAACTCAAACACAGAATGAATTATTAATATACACTAGTGCAAGTACACTTGTACTTCTTACCCCTTTTTCCCTTTCTTTTCCTGGTGTAATTTCATAGTCCAATATTTAAGATCGAGTTGACTACTCCTAAGTTGGAATTTACATTATGTTTTACAACTTTATGTAACGTGTTTATTGAATGATCTGTGCTCAGTAGGGACTGGAGGAATCTCTTTGACCATTTTTCACCACTTTCTATAAAACTTGCTCCACTAATTTACTCTTCCCCTCTCCTTAGAGAAAATATTGTTCTATAGCTCTTCTGATCATTCTTAGGTAATAGAAAAAGTCCTCCAAACACTTTCAGATAATGAAGAGCCCAGTTCGGTGTAATCTCAATGTCCCAAACCTCACCTAACTTACAATTTCTCCATTCCTTTAACTTCAGAGTACCACAGACTGGCAAATCTCCTGAGAAGGGGAGGTTGTTTTTTCCTCCAATTCTATCCCAACTCACTGGCTGCTGTTGTGTGGAGCATCAATGGTCAATCACAAAGGTGAAAGAAGAGAGGTAAAGAAGGTAGAAAAGATTTTACTTGATCAGCATATTTGGCATTATAAGTTCTATAGATGTGGTAGATTCCAAATGTCAATTTTTTTTCACTCATGGGGTAATTTTGTGAGCTCTGAGAACCTCATCACTAGGTGTATCTTATTTATAGTTCTTTTTACAGGGTTATGTCTCTTTGTGCTGGTTGCTTATGATTTCCCACTTAGCCAGGGCTTCAGTGATTCACCCATCTTATGGTCATCTTGACCCCTCCATATGGCCTTCTTGGGAAAAGTGTCTTTCATGGCTACTCCATTCAGTTTCCTTCTAATTATGGAAGTTTATTTATCTTTAAATGAATTGCTAAATGCTAAATGTGCAGCTACTTCTCTTCACACTTCCAACAGAATAGCAGGCCAGTCAAAACCTCTCACCTTTAGACTTTTAAAGAAGTATTTAAATACCAGTACTTGTATCCCACAAACCTCAGAGAACACATGTTAAGTTCTCCACACAGTTCTCTTAAAGTAGCCCTAACTTGGCTTGAGGTGGAGGGAAATAGTTCCCTCTCCGCTCCCACAAGTGATTGGGAAGGTCTATATACCTCGCCAACAACTCTACATTTTTCACTCTCTTCAACTTCTCAAAAAATTCTTAGTCTTTGCTTATATTATTTAGAGATGGATGATTGTGGTAGATTTAGTTTCGGGATATACCCTTCGCAAGCCCTCCATAGAAGGCTGAACGTCTCACTTGAAAATGAAAATGTTTCATGACACCTATTTATTTCAGCCTTTGGAATTTTTACAGACACCCTGGTAGAGCAGCAAATGTCTCATTAAACAGCTACATGCAATTTCAGTTACTTAAATCTGTATTTAACTGATTTCAGAAGTCATCATCTTTTATAAAATGACTTCACCATTATGGGGTGATTTATTTTGATGCATATTACTTTTGGCTGATGAATATCATTGAAAAAATATATATCCAAAGACTTTTCCGTAAATTTCTTTTCTTATGTGCTCATACTTAATCTTTTATTTTATACTATCAATTTTTAAGAATACTCTTTAAAAACAGAAGCTATCTAAAATTTATTTTTCTTTCCTCCTGTAAATCATTTTTAAAAGTATGCCCTTTCTCTTGAAAGAGAAGAGATCATCTATGATTGTTATTTTCCCCATTTCCAAAGTATGATAGACACAGTGGATTTGACATCCCAAAGGCATTCATCACACCCTTTTACATTTTCTTCCTTCATTGTAAAAGCAGAACGTCTAAAAAACCTCACCAAACTTCCCTGCAGGTGAGTATGGCCATGCTATGGTGACACAGTATCTTGTCAATGAAATACAAGCAAATATTGCTGGGAGGGCTTGTTACAAATTTTTTATATGACCATACTAAGCAAGTAAGCAAGCATATGAGCATATTAAACCAGCATGTCTATTTGACATTTTGTGTATTCCTGCTTGAAATTCAGATGTGAAGTTAGGAGATAAAATGGCCACCTTGCAACAACGAAGGGAAAAACTACAAGCAAAAGCTACCAAACAAGAAGACAGAAAAAGCTTAGCTCTTTGTTGACATCCTTGAGTAGCTGAACCAGCCCTGGATTGCCTGCTTCTGGCCTTTACATTACTGAAATATATAAACTGTCATTTTTTAGACATCTTTGGCCAGCATTTCTCATACACACAAAGGTGAGTGAAATTTCCTTGTATACATTCAATATCTACCAGGTTGCTGATGAAATCATCCTTTCAGATCTTAAACTGGAGAGTAGGCTGATATATATTCAAAATAACTATAGCCTTTTAGTATAGTTTGAAGTCTGACAATGTGATGGCTCCAGATTTGTTCTTTTTGTTTAAAATTTCTTTGACTATTCAGGCTTTCTAGTACCAAATGAAGAGTAGAATTATTTTTTCTAGATCTGTGAAGTATGACTTTGGTAACTTGATGGGGATCATATTAAATTTTTAAATCACTTTTGGTAGTATGGGCATTGTAACAGTGTTGTTTTGACCTCTCCAGGAGCATGATATGTTTTTCCATTTTTTTATGATTTCTTTTCTTAAGAGTTTTGTAGTTTTCCTTGTAGAGATCTTTCACTTCCTTGGTTAAGTATATTCCTAGGTATTTTATTTTCCTTGCAGCTATTGTGAATGCTATTGAGTCTTTGATTTGACTGTCTCCTGGACTGTTATTATAATAGTATATAGAAAGTAGATTTATGTACATTGATTTTGTATCCTAACACTTTGCTAAATTTATTTATCAATTCCATGAGACTCTTGGTGGAATCCCAGGGGTTTTATAGATACAAGATCATATTGTCAGTGAAGAGTGATAGTATGACCTCCTCTTTCCTGATTTGCATACACTTAATATTCTTCTCTTGCCTGATTGACCTGGCCAGGACTTCCAGCACTATGTTGAATAGGAGTGGTGACAGTGGCCATCCTTGTCTCTTTCCAGTTCTATTGGGGAATTCTTTCGACTTTTCCCCATTCAGTATAATGCTGGCTGTGGGTTCATCATATACAGCTTTTATTATTCTGATATATTGCTTCTGTGCCTGGTTGGTTGAGGGTTTTTATCATGAAAGGATGCTGGATTTTGTCAAATGCTTTTTCTACATCTACTGAGATGTTCATATGGTCTTTGTTTTTGCTTTTCTTTATGTGGTGAACCACATTTATTGATTTGCTATGCTGAAATATCCTTGCATCCCTGAGATGAGACCCATTTGGTCCTGGTGGATTATTTTTTGATGTGCTGTTGAATTTGGTTTGCTACTATTTTATTGAGGTTTTTTGCATCTACATTCAAAGAGATATCACAACCAACTAATCTTTGACAAAGCAGACAATGACATACACTATTCAATAAATGATGGTGGGAAAATTGGATAGCCACATGCAGAAGAATGAAACAGGACCCCTACCTCTCACCAGTCATAAAAATTAATTCAAAATGGATAAAAGACTTAAATATAAGACATGAAACCATAAGAATTCTATAGGAAAATGTAGAAAAATATCTTCTAGATATCGGCCTAGGCAAAAAATTTATGACCAAAACCCCAATGGCAATCACGGAAACAGCAAAAATTAATAAATGCAACTTCATTAAACTATAAAGCTTCTACACAGTTAAGTAAACAATCAACAGAGCAAATAGACAACCTACAGAATGGGAGACAATATTCACAAGCTACACATCTGATAAAGGGCTAATATCCAGAATTTACAAAGAACTCAAGAAAATCAGCAAGAACAAAAACATACAGCACTATTAAAAAGTGGGCAAAAGACATGAACAGAAACTTCTCAAAAGAAGATAGACAAATGGCCAATAAACATATGAAAAAATGTCCAATGTCACTGTCACTCATCATCATAGAAATGCAAACTAAAACCACAAGGAGATATCATGTTACCCCAGTTAGAGTGGCTTTTATTAAAAAGTCCAAAAACAATAGATGCCGGCATGAATGCAGAGAGAAAAGAATGCTTATACACTGTTTGTGGGACTGCAAATTAGTACAACCTCTATGGAAACCAGTATGAAGATACCTCAAAGAACTAAAAGTAGACCTACCATTTGATCCAACAATCCCACTACGAAGTATCTACACAAAGGCAAATAAGTCATTTTATCAAAAAGACACCTGCACTCAAATGTTTATTGCAGCACAATTCACAATTGCAAAGATGTGAAGTCAACCCAAGTGCCCATCATTTTATGAATGAACTAATAAAATGTGGTATATGTACACCATGGAGTACTCCTTAGCGATAAAATGAATTAATACCTTTTGCAACAATCTGGATGGAACTGGAGACCATTCTCCTAAGTGAAGTTTCTCAAGAATGGGAAACAAACACCACATGTACTCACTATTAAACTGGAACTAACTGATGAGCACACATGTGCACAGACTGAAGTAAAACTCAGTGCAAAGCAACGGGGGCACAGGGGAATAAACCAACATAATGGGTACTATGAACAAACACTATTTGGGTGATGGGCACACCTAAAGCCAGGACTCAAGCATTATAAAAATGATCCATGTAATCTAAAACATTTGTACCCCCTTAATATTTTGAAATAAATTTAAAAAATAAAAAATAAAAATATAACTAGTGATGGAGCAGTGTATGGAGAAGAGGTTATTGATTTGGGAAGCCTGAGAAAGGGATTTTTATATTCTTTTGATATCTTCCCTCTGTTTTGCAAAGCCACTGAGCTCTAGGACAGCTTTCGGTATTCTCATGTCTTTTTAGCTTTGCCTGTATTACAGTTATTTGATGGCTCTGTCTGGCCTTTTTCTGTGGGCTCTTGCCATAAATGCAGCCATCTGTACAGTTGGCTATCTGCTCTGGTAATTCTGCATCCAGGCTAGTTGCTTGTTGATATTATGGCTCTTCATTGGCAAAGGGGACTTGAGGAGGCTTGTTTCACATCTGCCCTAAAGTCCAATCTTGCCTGCAGCCCTTGCCCTTCTAAATGAGGTGGTGATGGTTGGCTTTTCCTAGGATTGCCTCTACATATTGTCATGATTCTATGATGCCTTTTCAGAAGAGAGTTGATACTAGAGTTTGTGCCTTTTTTCAATATGCTGACACGTTGATATTATTTAGAAAGAATTAAAATTTCTGGTATGTGAATAGCACACTTACCTGATTTCTGGGAAAGAAACGAGTCTCCTTGCATCCTTTTAATTCCTTTGCTTGTTCAATAGGTGTATACTTGCCAAGAGGCAGACACTTATTCAAGTCCCAAGTTAAGCAGAGTTCCTGAAATTTGCTTTAAACTTATGAAGACACATAAACATTCAGAAGGAAAATTAAATATCTACATCCCAAATGCAAATGGCCTACTTCATGATAGCTGACATTAAATTGGATGCACCTCAGTCCAATCAGTGTGATACAGTGTAAAGTGCACTGGTCTGGGACATAGAGAGTCAACTTACCAGATCGGTGACCATGGGCAAGAGATTTCCGTTTCTCCATTTCCTCATTTGTAAAAAAATTGTTTAGATTACAATATAGTTTATGACTCAAATTATACAGAAGATCAAATAGTAAACTATTCAATGTCTGTAGAAAGAACCTCCGTAATAAACAAATAGAAGAGAGAGACAGAAGGTGGCATATTTTCAAGGCATGAAATAGCAGGCAATAAACTAAGATACCTTTTAGCCCTAATATTCTCCTACATCATCTGTCTCAGAGTGTGACAAGACATTTCATGGAACTACCACACTCTCATCAAAAATAGACTTCCACATTAATATGGATTAAATGTAGATAGATTTACATACAGTGGTTATTTTTAATTTGGTTATTTTTATATTTTTAGAAGTTTGTACCTTTTTACATTTTTCGAATTTTCTACAGAGTCACATCATGCATATTTAATAGTAGAAAAGGAAAATTCTTTTCTCATAATGACATATTCATTTGAGTAGGACGTTGTCTATCACAGATCAGTGGACTATGTAATATACCATTTCTAAAAAAATGATACAATAACAGCAGTGACAGCAATAGCAGCAATAATAATGATGGAAAACATTAAGCTTTTGAGCCCTATTATTGTTCTATATCATTACTGTTGTATTCTATAATAGTTAATATTTCTTATTTACCATGTGTCAGACCCTATCTTAACCTCTTTAATTTAATTCTCATACAAAACCTATAAGAAAGGTACTGTTTTTATCCCTACTTAATATATTAAGAAACCTAGGGATATAGAGTTCCCTATCATCAGAATGACACACCATTATATAAAACAGCAGAGGGGAACCATACCAACACAAGAACTCTGCAAAGGTGAAGTCCATTTTTCTGGCAGCAGAGCATTTAGAAAGTGCTTTTCTCCATTGTTCCCTAGAGCTGGGAGTCTCAATTGTGTTCATTTGACACATAAATTCTGAAAGGTTTTAGAAATATTTTCTTACTAATACTAGTTCAAAGACAAAAGTTTGTTGATTATGTACTTTTTAATGTTTTTTAAAATTTTTTAAAGGTGAAATTCAGTGGTTTTTAGTATATTCACAAAGTTGTACAGCCGACACCACTATCTAATTCTAGAATATCTCAACACCCCAAGAGAAAGCCCCATACTCATTAGTAGTTATTTTTCAATCTTTCCTCACCCCAGTTCCTGGCAACTATTAAACTACTTTCTGTCTTTATGGATTTGTCTATTCTGGACATTTCATATGAATGTAATCATACAATATATGGTCTTTTGTCTCTACCTTCTTTCACTTAGCATAATGTTTTCAAGGTTCATCTGCATTGTACGTGTGTCAGCACTTTGTTCCTTTTTATGACTGAATAATATTCCATTATGTGGATATATGACATATTGTTTATCAGTTCATCAGTTGGTGAACATTTGGGTTGTTTCTACTTTTTAGTTATTGCGAATAATGCTGCTGTGAACATTCATGTACAAGTTTTTAAGAGAATGCATGTTTCCATTTCTCTTCAGATATATAATAGCAGACTTTCTATGTCATATAGAATACCTTCATGGTTGACTCTTTGAGGAACTGCCAGGCTATTTGTCAAAGTGGTTGCAACATTTTGCATTCCCACCATTAGTGTATGAAGGTTCCAATTTCTTCACATCCTCTCCAATATGACTTATTTCTTCATTTTTTAGCCATTTTAGTGGGTGTGTTTATTGTAATCTCATTGTGGTTGTGATTTGCCTTACTTGAATTACAAGCAACTAGTTGAATATCTTTTCGTGTGCTTATTGGGTATTTTTTTACATTGTTCAATTTTATTTATTTTATTTTTTTAATTTCAGAGTATTATGGGAGTACAACCACTTTGGTTACATAAATTGCCTTTGCACAGCCAGACAGGCATGCCCAGCCCCCAGACAGCACGCATTGCATCTGCTAGATGTGGATTTACCCATCCCCTCCTCTCCCCTCCCACCTGCCTGACATCCTATGAATGTTACTTCTCATGTGTGCACATTAGTGTTGATCAATTAGTACCAATTTAACGGTGAGTATATGTGTTTGTTTTTCCATTCTTGTGATACTTCACTTAGAAGAATTTGCCGGGTGCGGTGGCTCACGCCTGTAATCCTAGCACTCTGGGAGGCTGAGGCGGGTGGATAGCTCAAGGTCAGGAGTTTGAAACCAGCTTGACCAAGAGTGAGACCCCGTCTCTACTAAAAATAGAAAGAAATTAATTGGCCAACTAAAAATATATAGAAAAAAAATTAGCCGAGCATGGTGGCGCATGCCTGTAGTCCCAGCTACTTAGGAGGCTGAGGCAGAAGGATTGCTTGAGCCCAGGAGCTTGAGGTTGCTGTGAGCTAGGCTGACGCCACGGCACTCACTCTAGTCTGGGCAACAAAGTAAGACTCTGTCTCAAAAAAAAAAAAATAGAAGAATGGGCTCCAGCTCCATCCTGGATAATGCAATAGGTAGTTCATCATTTTTTACAGCTGAGTGGTACTCCATGGTACATACACCATATTTTGTTAATCTACTCTTATTGACTATTTTTATGTAGTCTTTAGAGGAATATCTATTGAAATCATTTGACAACATTGAAGTGAGTTACTGTCTTTTTATTGTCTAGTTGTAAGAATTATTTGCATATTCTGGATTCTGATTCCTTACCATATGTATGATTTCCAAATATTTAATATCATTCCATAGATTTCTTTTTTAGTCTTTTTATATGAACTTTGAAACAAAAAATGTTTGTAGTCAAATTTATCTATTCTTCCTTTTGTTAACTTTTGCTTCTGGTGTTATATCTAAGAAAGTTTGCCTAATCTACAGCTGTGAAGATTTATGCCTATGTTTTCTTCTAAGAGTTTTAAAGTTTTAGCTCTTAGATTTAGGTGTCATATATATTTTGAATTAATTTTTATGTATGGTGTAAGCCAGTTGTCTAACTTTATTCTTTTGTATTGAAATATCCAGTTGTCCCAGCACAACTTGTTGGAAAAATCTACATCCCACATTGAATTATCTTGACATTCATGGTGAAAATCAATTGACAATAAATGTAAGAGTTGATTTTTATACTCTAAATTTTATTCCATTGATCTATATCTATTCTTTATTTACTTTTAAATATTATGGGTACATAATAGTTGTATGTCTTTATAGGGCATACGTGATGTTTTGATACAGGCATGCAATGTGAATTAATCAAATTAGGGTAATTGGGATATCCATCACCTTAGTCATTTATCATTTCTTTGTGTTAGGAAAGAAATGATATTCTTTTAGTTATTTTAAAATATACTCTTTTAGTCATTTTAAATTCTACTCTTTTAGTTATTTCTACTCTTTTAGTTATTTTAAAATATACCCTAATTATAGTCACTTTGTTGTGCTATCAGATAATATTTATTCTACCCAACTATCTATGTTTTTGCAACCATTAACCATCTCCACTTTATCCCCCCCCCCACTACCCTTTCCACTCTCTGGTAACCATCATTCTTCTCTCTGTCTCCATGAGATCAACTGATTTTAATATTTAGCTCTCACATGTGTGTTGGAACATGAGAAATTTGTTTCTCTGTGCTTGGCTTATTTCACTTAAAATAATGTTCTCGAGGTCCATCCATGTGGTTTCAAATGGCAGGATTTCATTTGTTTTGTGACTATATAATATTCCATTGTGTATATGTACCACAATGTCTTTATCCATTCATCCATTGATGGACATTTAAGTTGATTGTAAATCTTGGCTATTGTAAATAGTGCTACAATAAACATGGGGTACACATATCATATCAATATACTGAACTCCCCTTCTTTATACATATATCCAAAAGTGGGATTGCCGGGCCATGTGGTGGTTCTATTTTTAGTTTTTTGAAGAACCTCCATACTGTTCGCCATAGTGGTTGCACTAACTAATACTCCTACCAAGAGTGTGCAAGGAGCCCCCTTTCTTCACATCCTCACCAGTATTTAAAAGGCCATTTAAACTTCAGTGAAATGATATCTCATAGTTATGATATATGCTTCTCTAATGACTAATGATGTTGAGCATTTTTTATGTACATATTAGCCATTTGTATGTCTTTTGATAAATATTTATTCCGATCCTTTGTCCACTTGTAAATCAGATTAATTGATTTTTTTCCTATTGAGTTGTTGGAGCTGCTTATATATTCTAGTTATTAATCTCTTATGAGATGGGTAGTTTGCAAATATATTTTCCCATTCTGTGGATTGTCTCTTCACTTTGTTGATTATTTACTTTGCTCTGCAAAAGCTGTTTAGCTTGATGTGATACCATTTATCCAATTTTGCTTTAGTTGCCTGTGCTTTGGGGATATTATTCCAGAAGTCCTTGCCCAGATCAATGTCCTGAAGCATTTCACCATGTTTTCTTTCAGCATTTCATATTTTCATGTCTTAGATTTAAGTCTTTAATCCATTTTGATTTTATTTTTGTATATGGAGAGAGATTAAGTATCTAGTTTCATTCTTTTGCATATGGATATCTAATTTTCCCAGCAGCATTTATTAAAGAGACTGTCCTTTCCCCAATGTATGTTTTTGGAATTTTTGTTGAAGATTAGTTCATTGTAGATGTGTGGATTTATTTCTGGGTTCTCTATTCTGGTTCTACTAGTCTATGTGTCTGTTTTTATGCCAGTACAATGCTATACTATAGTATAATTTGAAATCAGACAATGTAATTCCTCCAGTTTTTTCCTTTTTGCTTAGGATGGCTTTGGCTATTCAGGGGCTTTCATGGTTCCATAAAAATTTTAGGATTATTTTGTCTATTTCTGTGAAAAAAATTGGTGTTTTGATGGAGATTACATCTGTAGATTGCTTTAGATAGTATGGACATTTTAACAATATCGATTCTTCTCATCGATGAGCATGGAATATCTTTCCATTTTTTGTGTATGTCCTCTTCAATTTCTTTCATCAATGTTTAATAATTTTCATGGTAGATATTTTTCATGTCTTTTGTTAAGTTTATTCCTAGATATTTCATTTTATTTGTAGCTACTGTAAACGAGATTGCTTTCTTAGGTTTTTTTTTCAGGTTGTTTACTGTTGGCATATAGAAATGGTACTGATTTTTGCATGTTGATTTTGTATCCTGTCACTTTACTAGATTTGTTTATCAGTTCTAATTTTTTTGTTGTTGTTGTTGAGTCTTTAGGATTTTCTAGATATATGATTATATCATTTGCCAACAAGGATAATTTGATTTATTCCTTTCCAACTTGGATACACTTTATTTTTTTCTCTTGTCTGATTGTTCTAGCTAGAAATTCCAGTACTATGTTAAATAACAATGGTGAAAGTCTGCATCCTTGTCTTGTTCTAGATCTTGGAACAAAGGGTTTCAATTTTTCCACATTCAGTATGATATTATCTGTGGGTCTGACATATATGGCTTTTATCATGTTGAGGTAAGTTCCTTCTGTATCAGTTTCTTGAGACATTTTATCATGAAGGGATGTTGAATTTTATCGAATGCTTTTTCAGCCTCAATTGAAATGATTATATAGCTTTTGTCCTTCATTCTGTTGTTATGTTGTATCCTAGAAAAAGCTGAAGGAATTATTATTTGACCTCGAGGCTTACTACAAAGAGACAGTAACTTAAATAGTGTAATACTGGCATAAGTATCAACAAATAGATCAATAGAACAGAAAACAGAGCCCATTAATATGCTCACATTTACATGGTTATTTGATTTTTGACAAAGATACCAAAGCAATACAATGTGAAAATAAAAGTGTTTTCAACCAATGGGGATGGAAAAACTGGAAACAGATACACAGTCGTGTGTCAGTTGATGTGGGTATACATTCTGAGAAATGCATCGTAAGGTGATTTTATCTTTGTGCAAACATTGTAGCATGTGCTTACACAAGTGTAGATAGTATAGCCTACTACAAACCAAGGCTATATGGTACAGCCGATTTGTTTCTAGGCTACAAACATGTGGAGCATGTTACTGTACTGAATACCATAGACAATTATTAATATAACACAATGATAATTATTTGTGTATCCAAATATATCTAAACACAGAAAAGGTATAGTAAAAATATGGTACAAAAGGTGTAACCTGTTATAATTGTATAGGGCACTTCCCATGAATGGAGCTTACAGGACTAAATTTGCTCTGGGTAAGTCAGGGAGAGAGTAATGGGTGAATGTGAAGGCCTAGAACACTACTGTACACTACTGTGGACTTTATTAACACTGTATACATAAGCTACACTAAATTTATAAAAATATCATTCTTTCTTTAATAATAAATTAACCTTAGCTTACTATAACTCTTTTACTTTATAAACTTTTAAATTTTTTTAACTTTTTTATTATTTTATAATAAAACTTAGGTTAAAACATAAATACATAGTGCAGCCATACAACAATATTTTCTTTCTTTATATATCCTTATTCTATAAGATTATTTCTACTTAAAAATTATTTTTTTACTTATTAAAATTTTTTGTTAAAAACTAAGACACAAATACACATTGGCCTAGGCTACAAAGAGTCAGTATCATCAATATAACTGTCTTCCACCTCCACATCTTGTCCCACTGGAAGATCTTCAGGGGCAATAGTATGCATCAAGCTGTCATTTCCTATGACAGTAATGCCTTCTTCTGAAATACCTCTTGGAGGACCTGCCTAAAGTCAATTTACAGTTAACGTTTTTAATAAATGTAAAAGGTATTATAAAATGTATAGTATAGTAAATATATAAATCAGTAACATAGTTGTTTATTATTATCAAGTATTATGTACTCTACATAATTTTATGTGCTATACTTTATAGGACTGACAGTGCAGTAGGCTTGTTTATACCAGTATTACCACAAGTACATGAGTAATGTTTTGTGCTACAGTGCTAAAAGAGCTGTTACTAGGCAACTGGAATTTTTCAGCTCCATTATAATCTTATTGGACCACTCTCATACATGTGGTCCATCATTGACCAAAACGTTATTATGTGGCATATATATATATATATTTGAAATCTCTACTAGTAACTTAAACCATACACAAACATGAACTTGAGTTGGATCATAGAAGTAAACATAAAAGATAAAGACAGGAAACAGTAAGCAATAATCATAAAATACAATAATTTATAAATTAGATTTTATTGAAATCAAAATGTCTGCTCATTGAAAGATACCACTAAGAAAATTTATGTAAAAGTTATAAACTGAGAAAAATATTCACAAAACATATGTCTTACAAAAGATTGGTATCTATATTATATAAAGGATTCCTACAAATCAATAATAAAAAAATTCAATATAAACCGGCAAAACAGAGTAACAGACACTTCACAAATTAAGGTACATGAATGGCCAATAAACTCATGAGAACATGTTTGAAATCATTAATTATAAGATAAATGTAGATAAAAAACCACATGTGATACCATACCTACCCACCGGAATGGCTCAAATGTAAAAGACTAGACACGCCAAATGCTGGCAAGGATTTAGAGCAACTGAAATGTTTCTACACTCCTTATAGAAGTATAAAATGGTTCTACTACTTTGGAACAAATTCTGATGGTCTCTTGTAAAATGAACCTAACACCTACTCTAGGACTCAAAAAAAAATCCATTTTAAAGTAGTTATGAGAAATAAGAGTATATTTCCACAATAAAATTGCATAGGCTGTTTATAGTAGTTTTCTTTAAAATAGTACAAATCTGGAAACAGTCGCGGTGATGTCAATTGAAAAATGGATAAACTAATTGTGGTATATTCATTTTACAGAATACTACTCTGAAATAAAAAGGAGTGGAATACTAATACACATGGCAATTTTGATAGATCTCAAAAACATTTTCCTAAGTGAAAGAAGTCTTATTCAAAGAGTAGCACATATGATATGATATCATTTGTAATAAGTTCTAAAAAGACAAGTAATCTAGGGTGAAAAAAGTAATATCAGTGGTTCCCTATGGGTGGGTGAGGATTTACTGGTAAGTGTCCTAAGTAACTTTTTGTAATGATAGAAATATCCTCTATCTTGAAAGGAGTTTGAGTTACATGATATATGCATTTGTCAATACAAATTAATTGATACACCTAAGAGGTTTGTACATTACACTGTATATAATTTGTTTCCTTTCACCCCAAAGAAGTATACAAATATTGAACTCTAGTTTCTGTTATGCATGTTTAAGGGTTTAAAGATGAAGTGTACTGATGTCTGTGATTTACCTTGAAATGCAAAGTAAAATAATTATTATATGAACAGGGGCACAAATTGATGGATAGATTTATGTAAAAAAATAACAAAAAATGTTTGTACATCACTGTAAAATTCCATACATTTTTCAGGAGTTTTGAATATTTTCATAATAAAATATAGAAGAAAATCGGTGGAGGTGAATATAATCAGCAAATTTACATGCTCAGCTTAGAGGTTGTAACAAATTAGGGAGAAGTATGGACCAAACTAAATTAAATTCTAACTGTAAGTTTTATTATATTTGTTGAGTGTCAAGGTAACCTGAAAGAAGCTGTGCAAGAGAACCAAGAATCAGCATGGTAAAGAGAATGAGCATAAGGTGAGAGAGAGAGAAAAAGAGAGAGATTATAAATGTTTTTGGAAAACCCAAAAATTCCAAATTATACTTTATTCAAGGAAAAAAATCATTAAAATGTGCATTTTAGATATTGGAGTGATGTTAGCAAAATGGAAGAATAGGAGATTTCTATTGTCATTTCCCCACAAAGCACAACTTTAACAACCACCCACATATGAGAGTACCTTTGTGGGAGTCTGGGAGTCCAGCACACAGATGGACCAAACATTATGAGAACTGACATATTGTAAAGGGTCAAAAACGCAGTTATACTTTATTCATGTTATCCCTTCCCCAACATAGCAGAGCTCATGGCCAAGAGAGACCCTTTGGTCCATGGGGAAAAGGTAGAGCACAGTGAATGAGTGCTTGGCTTTCCCAGAAGTATGGGACACTGTCCAAGAGGCCCACCTCTTTCTCTCCCCACCCAGAATACAGAAGGAATCTGCCTGGCTAAATGGCTGGGAGTTAGGAAGAGAGGTAGGGACTCATAGCAAGCAGAGACTGGAACTCAAGAAAGGGCCATGGCTTCATGGACTCCATCAGGAGGTCCAAACACATGTTGCAGACCCCCTAAACTTGCCCATGGGTGCCTGCAAAATTCTGCATGCCTCCCCCCTCCTTTACCACAGCCTGTTCCCTGAACATGCCCCACCCACTTGTGGCAAGTGGGAATCTTTGCAGATGACTAGTGAGCACACACAGTCAGCCAGTTTGAATCTGTGGGAATGGGAAAAGGTACACAAACTTGAGAATTTCAGGGCATCACTCTAGGGAAAACAAATGGAAGTCTCTCAGCACTTGGCTTGGTTTCATGCAATTAAGAAAAAACACATAACTTAACAGTTTCCCCCCTGAGAGGGACAAAGAGTGGTGAAATGACACATCTATAGAAAAGATGTGAAAGAGCCTCAGAACCCTAGCCAGGCTGAATGGTGTAGGAGTTTCTCTCTTGAGACTGAAGGAGGTGACTGCTTCTTCAAATGTGAGCCCAGCAACAAAATATTTCAAGGAACACACACACACACACACACGGAAAAAAAAAAAAACCAAGAAAATGACACCACAAAAGAAACACAATAATTTCCCAGTAAACAACACCAAAGAAATGGAGATCTACAAATTGCCTGACAAAGAATTCAAAACAATTGTTTTAAGGAAGCTCAAACTGCTAAAGGAGAACACAGATAGACAAGTCAGCAAAATCAGAAAAATGATAGATGAACAAAATAAGAAGTTTGCCAACAAGAAATCATGATAATGAATACACTAAACAAAAATATGTGAATTACGATATAAAAACATAAAATAATGGTAAGTAAAATTAATTTTTATATGCAATTGATGTTGTTATCAGCTTAAAATATGTTGTCATAACTATAAGATGTTTTACATAAATCTTAATGCAGACACCTATAATTGATACATGAAAAATAAAAAGAAAGGAATGAAACCATAATACTACAGAAAAATCATGAAATCACAAAGCAAGACAGTAAGAGAAGAAGAAAGGAACAAAAACCCTGACAAAAGAGCCAGAAAATATTTTTACAAATAGTAAGTTCTTACCTATCAATGATTACTTTAAATGAAAATAGATTAAATTTTCTAATTAAAAGAAATTGAGTGGCTGAGTGGATAATAAAAGAAAACCTAACTACATGCTGCCTAGAAGACAGTCACTTTAGATTTAAGGACACACATAGGCTGAAAGTGAAGAGATTGAAATAATTATTCCATGCAAATGGAAACCAAAAAAGAGCAAGAACACTTATATTTGTATTAGACAAAATAGACTTTAAGTAAAAAATCATCACAAGAGGCACAGAATATCAATATATAATGATAAAGTGGTCAATCCATGAAGAAGATATAATTCTGAATGTAAATGCACCCAACATTGTAGCACCTAAATATATAAAGCAAATATCAATAGATCTGTAGGGAGAAATAGGCTGTAATTATTTAGAAGTAGGGGAATTTAAAATCCGACTTTTAACAATGGACAGATTATTCAGACAGAAAATCAATAAGGAAACACTGGACTTGAGTTATACTTTAAACCAAATGGGCCTAACAGACATGTGCAGACCATTACATACAACAGCAGCAGAATACACATTCTTCTGAGGTGTATACAGAACATTTTCCAGGATAGATCAAATGTTATGCCAAAAAGAACAAGTCTTCACAAATTTCAGAATATTGAAATCATATCAACTACCTTTTTGACCATAATAATATAAAAATAGAAATAAGTAATGGGAGGAAAACTGGAAAATTCACAAATATGTGGAAAGTAACACACTCCTGAATATCCAAAGGGCTGAAAAGGAAATTAAAAGAGAAATCAAAAAAATATCTTGAGACAAACAAAAATGGAAAAACAACATACCAAAGCTTATGGGATGTAGCAAAAGCAGTTCTAAAAAGGAAGTTTATAGCAATAAATGCCTAAATTAAGAAGAAAGAGCTCAAATAAATGACTTAACTTTACACTTCAAGGAACTATAAGAAGAACAACAAACTAATCCTAAAGTCAGCAGAAGGAAGGAAATAATGATCAGAACAGAAATAAATGAAATAGAAACTAGAAAAAAAGAGCTATAAAGCTAAGAGTTGTTTTTTTTAAAAGATAAAATTGGTAAGCTTTCAGCTAGAATAACTAAGAATGAATAAGAGAAAACACAAATAAACAAAATCAGAAATGAAACAGAAAACATTATACCTGATACCATAAAAATACAAAGGATAATAAGAGACTACTGCGATTAATTACAAGCAAACAAATTGAATAACCTAGAGGAAATGGATAAACATACAACCTACCAAGACTGAATCATGAAGAAATAGAAATTCTGTACAAATAATGAAAAAGGAGATTGAATCAGTAATCAAAAAAACCCCGCCAACAACATAAAGCCCATGACCAGACAGCTTCCCTGGAGAATTCTAACACTTAAAGAAGAAATAATACCTATCCTTCTCAAAATCTTCCAAAAAGTTGAAGAGGAAGGAACACTTCCAAAAACTCATTTTATGTAGTCAGCTTTATTCTGATATCAAAGGCAGACAAGGACACTGTAAGAAAAGAAAATTGCCGGCCAATATTCCTGTTAAACATAGATGCAACAATCCATAACAAAATACTAGCAAATAGAATTCAACAGCACATAAAATGATCATTCACCATGATCAAGTAGGATTTATCCCTGGGTTGCAAGGATGGTTCAACATGCACAAATCAATTAGCATAAACAAAATTAAGGTTAAAAGTCATATGATCATCTTAATATCAATATTAATATTAATAGATTCAGAAAAGACATTTGAAAAATTCAAATCGTTTAATGATGAAAACTCTCAAAAAGTTAAGTACAGAAGAATTGTCCCTCAATGTAATAAAGGCCATATATGACAAGCCCACTGCTAACATCATACTCAACAATGAAACACTGAAAGCTTTTCCTCTAAAATCAGGAACAAAACAAGAATGCCTCTTCTTGCCACTTCTAGTCATCATGGTACAGGGAGTTCTGCACAGAGCAATTAGGCAATAAAAAGAAATAAAAGTCATCCAAATTGGAAAGGAAGAAGTAAAATGATCTGTTTTCAGATGACATGGTCTTATATACAGAAAACCCTAAAGACTATACACACACACACACACACACACACACACAAAACCTGTCGGAACTGACAAATGAATTCAGTAAAGTTGCAGGATATAAAATCAACATATAAAAATCAGTTGTGTTTCTATACACTAACAATGAACCATCCAAAAAAGAAATTAAGAATATAATCCCATTTACAATTGTATCAAAAAGAAAAAGAATACTTAGGAATAAATTTAACCAAGTAAGTGAAAAATCTGTACATTAAAAACTACAAAATATTGATGAAAGTAATTAAAGAAGACAAATAAATAGAACAATGTCCTGTGTTCATGAATGGAAGAATTAATATTGTTAAAATGTTCATACTAACCAAGGTGATCTACAGATTCAATGCAATCCCTATCAAAATCTTAATGGAATTTTTCACAGAAATAGAAAATAATCATAAAATACATATGGAACCATGAAAAGTCCCTGAATAGCTAAAATAAACGATCTTGAGAAAGAAGAACTGAGCTGGAGCTATCAAACTTCCTGATTTCAAGTTATATCATAAATCTATAGTAATCAAAGCAGTATGGTACTGGTGTAAAAACAGACACATAGGCCAATGAAACAGAATAGAGAGCCAAGAAATAAAACAACACAGATATAATCAACTAATCTTCAACATAGGCACTAAAAATAAGCCATAGGGAAAGAATAGTCTCTTCAGTAAATGGTTTTTGGAAAACTGAATATCCATATGCAAAAAAATGAAATTAGATCCTTATCCTACAATATACATAAAAATCAATTCATAATGGATTAAAGACTTAAACATAAGATCTGAAATTGTAAAACTAGGAGAAAAAATAAGAAATAAGCTCTTTGGCATTGGTCCTAGCAATGATTTTTTGGATATAACACTGAAAACACAGGGAACCAAAGCAAAAATAAACAAGTGGGAGTACATAAAATTAAAAAGCCTCTGCATAGCAAACGAAACAATCAACAAAATGAAAGGCAGCTTGCAGAATATGAGAAAATATTTGCAAACTATATATTCGATAAAGGGTTAATATCCAAAATAGATAAGGAACTCATACAACTCAATAACAAAAATATAAATAACCCAATTTAAAAATGGGCAAAGGACTTGAATAGTCTTATTTCCAATGAAGACATACGAATGGCCTACATATATACGAAAAGATGCTCAACATCATTAATCATAAGGGAAATGCAAATAAAACCAAAATGAGATATCACCTCATACATGATAAGAATAATATTATCAAAAAGATAACAAACGTTGATGAGCATGTGTTAAAAAAAAAGGAACCCTTGTATAGTGTTGATGGCAATGTAAATTGGTATAGCCATTATGGAAAACAGTATGGAAGTTACTCAAAAACTAGAAATAGAACTATTATATGTTCCAGTAATCCCACTTTGTGTTATATATACAAAGAAAATGAAATCAGTTATGTCAAATAGACATCTGCACTGCCATATTCATTGCAGCATTGTTTACAATAGACAAGATATGGAAACAACCTAAGTGTCCATCAGTGAATGAATGTATAAAGAAAATGTGAGAATGGAATATTATTTAGCCATAAAAGAAGGAATTCCTGCCATTTGCAACAACATGGATGAACCTGCAGAACATTATGCTAAGTGATATAAGCCAGACATAGAAAGACAAATATAACATGATATCACTTAAATTAATAGAATCTAGAAAAGTCGAACTCATGGATACAGAGAGCAGAATGCTGGTTACCAGGGACTGGAGGTTGGGGTAATGGGGAGATGTAAAAAAACTTACTATTTTATACCTTTATATACTATTTAGACTTCTCAAAATGAACATCTGTTACCTTAACATATAAAAAGTACATTTTAGATGGAAAGATTGTTAAAGGAAAGTTTACCTTTCGTCATTTTGTTGATTTTTTTTCTTTTTCTATATGATTGTACTGCTCAAACTAACCATATCGCTTAAGAATTCTTTTAGAAAAGGAAAGTACAGGTTGTCCAAAAGAAGAGATGGAAGAATTAGTAAGGTCTATCCACTACAGCCTAATAGGCAAGGCTCTCAATCATACTTTGCTGACAGACCATCTTCTTTGGTTTTCTCTACTGAAGAGAATAATTTACTCATTGGGTTTATACAAAACATATAGAGCAACTTGATTTCAGAGACACTCCAATAATATAGACCTTGGTGGCTCATGATCTCTTTCAGGTAATGAGATATAATGGAATGAAGTAATGCAGGGAGATTGCTCATTTACCGGACATCACTTGCATACCAGGGGGTCTGTGCCTCTCATTGTCCAGCTACACTATGCCAATTGTTGTTTTCTAGATACCCAGTGGTACTTCAAGTGCCTTTCATATAAGGCTCTGTGCCTTTGCTTATACTCTTTTTTTTAAAAAATTTTTTTTACTTGGTGCATCTACACCACTTTTCTGGCTATTAGAATTAACTCTTCTGTTACATTTTTTAAATTTCCCTCATCAATATTTTTCCTCCATTCTGTTCTCCTGGCACCTTGATTATATTATAGCATTTATCATAATATAAGTTTGATACTTGCATGTCTATCTACCACTCTTAACTGAGAATTTGTAGTAAGTAGAACCTGCGAATCCAGTTTTTAGCCCAGGTTAGCCACTTACTGCATTTGACTGCCAGGAACATTGAAGCTTTCTTTACCCAAACCTTTTTGAGAGTATGTAACAGGACTTCTTATCTCCACAACACAAACACACACAAACACACACACAGTAGGACAATTTTTGGTGTGTATCTAGCGCACTATGTGTTGGTGAAATGTAATGGTGGTGTGTTTTGAAATGTTCTTCAAGACTCATGAAAGTCAAACATTGTTCAAGCCATTTTGTCCGGCTGTTTTACATTAAAAGGAGAATTATAGTATAGCCAAACTTCGAGAATTAGCTCATTCTGGTTTTAAAATTTTTGAAGAAGAAAAGAACACTCAGACTGTAATCATCCGGTTTGTTCCAGGGTATTAGTGACAGAGAGGTTTACATATATGAAGAATGTAAAACTAAATAGTTACTTCCAACTGGAGTTCCACTTTATTAATCTCAGTAAGGAAAAAAATTTCTCTATTTCTAAACCCCAGAATATCTCTTTTTCTGCAAAATTGACTCAGTGTCAATCCATTTATCTTTGTGTAAATGCTTTATCCAGGCCTTGGTAACGTGCTGTGCAGCATTAACAGTTTACAAGGTAATAAATATCTACCCGGCCAACAAGCTGAACTACTGACTCAAAGGAGCTGAGTTTTTACTCAGTCATCACCCCATTTCTTTTACTCTAATTGCTAACTTTACATAGCACTGAAAACAAGTTATTTAAGTGTGCACACAATTATTTAGAGTACAAAATGTGCAGGCATGCTAACATGTTGTCGGGCAAACCCGGGCAATACTCCTTAGTGTGCAGAAGTGTCGAAGCAGGCAGGACAGCTTCAGAAGCCAGGAAGACCTGGATTTTGAACTTGGCTGTTCCAGTCTCCCTACTGAATAGACATAGGGTCATACTCCCAGAGGAACAGAGTATCTTCAAATCCTTTTGGAGGCACATCTATGTGTGTGTGTGTGTGTGTGTGTGTGTGTGTGTGTAGTGTTTGCATGAGAGGCAGGGTGTTTGAAACAAAAACTAATAAAAAAGGAAACATTGGATTGATATTTGGTTTATAATTCTAAACCTGGAAATCATCCATGTTGTGTGTTCTAGAAAGACTTCCTGCATGATGACAGAATTGCAGCTGTGACAAACCTCTTCAAGAATACCCACATAGAAACTAGAACATTCCCCAAATGGTGCCATATAGTTTTCTGCATTCTTTATTATGGTAAATGTGATGAGAAACACCAGACTCTTGAACTCACAGTATATTAGCAGAAGTGCTGATTGATTTGGCATAAATTATTGTTCCCTGTGCAACAAATTCAAACCGACCTCTAAATAGCACAATGTTTAGAGATTAAAAAGGCCAAGGAAGTAATGGTTCATGAAAGTAACTCCTAAAGGAAGTTTCTTCTAGGTTGCTATTTTCTTTTACTTTCTCTCTCTCTCTTTTAGAGCTAAAGAGAGTCTAGATTTAGAGACATGGGCTTTTTAGTGTACTATGGCTTATAGCAGTCTCAATCATTAAGGGAAAGGGTACACCTGAGGTGATAGAATAAGCTAGCATGGCAGCCAGGTGTTTTCATTTCAGGATAGCTAAATGCATCAAGCGAAGCCATGGGACCACATTTTTGTGGCTAGAATTATAAAATGTATGAAAAGTTGCCATTGTAACCACTTCGGCAGCAGCGTCGACTATAGTCGTCAGCCACAGATGAACGCGCACAGCAACTTCAGCCAACAGCCATGATATGACTTTTCTAATTTTTCATTTACCAAAATAAAATTGTGAACATTTAAAAATAACATAATGAAAACATATATGTATATGTTACCTATTCTGATTTACATTACGAGTAAAGCTGCCTGTAAAGTAAAACAAGCTTTCAGTGCTTTAAAGCTTTCCTCATCACACAAGAGCAAAACGGATTCGTCGTCAATGCACAGCACAAACTATCGTGTGGACTATGAGTGCCGGCTGTGGGCAAGGTTTCGCAGCCGGTGAGTGCGGTCCCGAAGTGGTTAAATATAGTTAAGAACTTGGGGTACTAGTGGCCTTCCCTAGCTGTAGTTTACCAGTTGTTTTGTAATTGTAAATGGTCATCTATCATGCCATGCCATATCCCTGTTCAGATTTTGGTAGTGGCAAGTGAGGTCCTGCTGCAATCAGTACCTAAAATGTGGAAATGGATTTGACTAGAGGTTGAAAGAATTTTGAGAAACATAATGGAAAAAGCATATATTGTCTTGAAGAGACTTCTGGTAGAAATATGGATGTTCCTTAAAGAGTCTGCCAGTGAGGGCACATTTCCATTTTACCCATGAATGACACACTTCAGCTAAATGAGGCTTCTAAGACATATTTGCATGAAATTTGGTCAAAATGTTTATCATTTGTGATATCACCACCACTTATTCACAGAATGGTTATAATCAGCTGGTGTAGAAGAAGAAATGATCCTATTAGATATTCATTTTCACCCATGTGTTCACTTGGATAATGGATGCTTGGAAAGTAGAAAATGTGTAGCTGAGGTTTTTGAAAAATTGTTCAGTGACATTGAGTGGATAAGGCCAGGGACAATGTACTAGTGAGGGTGGTGAGGAGGAATGCCACAGATCATTTCTCTCTCATCCTTTAAGGATTTCATGGTAATGAGCATATTTTCATCAGGTACAAACTAAACTTCTGGTGGAGAAAAACTGAAGCTTATTTTGCTTTCAAAGAATTGCAAGTAGCTTGAAGAAAGTGGTTGTATTCTTTTTCATAATCTACTCTAGGATAAATACAGTGTAAGTATTGGATCTACATTCATAAATAGTAGTGACAACATGAGAGCATGTGCGATGCCATGGTGCAGTGGTTTTCAAACTATGTTAGCATCAGATTCAGGAGATTCTCAGGCCCAACCTAAAACCATGGAAGCATGCAAAACATCACAGGTGATTCAAGTACTCATAGAAGAAGGCTTGAAGACCACCACTCTCCTGCAGTGTTAACAGGTGCTCAATGAAAATATGGCTTTGTGGCTATATAAGCGTATCTCAGTATTTCTCAAAGTTAAGTAGACTTCCTTTAACACAGGCCTTTTCAGAATTTAATGTGCTAATGCCATGCTAATCCCGAAGAAGGGAGTAGTGTATGCCAGTGGTTCTCAAAGTATAGCTCTCCAGGACCAGCCACCTCAGTATCACCTGGGAACTTGTTGGAAATGCAAAGCTGTGTGCTCACCCTAGACCTACTCAATCAGAAACTCTGGAGGTGGGATCCATCAGTCTGAGTCTTGTAAGCTTTACAGGTGATGCTGATATCTTCTAAAGTCTGAGAACCAATAGTGTTTGCAGTGCTTTCCAAAATTATTTGACTACACAATCTTTTCTTCTTTCATCAAGGAGGTAGCAGGACTAATATTTTTTGCCATGAGGAATGCTATTCAAGTGTGTGTGTGTGTATGTGTGTAACTTATGAAGATATGTGAAAGTGCTAGTATCATCACTTGTATGGAGGTTTCCTTGAGGACTATTTATTTACTAACTGATTTATTTAAACACTACCTTCTGTTAAAAACAACTTAAGGCAGCTCAAAATGAATGCTGGGAATGAAGGACTCTTTCTGGGTATTTTGACCCCCTCCTCTTCATGCCAGGCTTCCCCGAGACACCAAAGTGCTGATTTGATTATTACCAGACGACCAGTTTCTTAATGATTGAAAACCTAGACCAGCAACCAACGTAGTCAATAACCAAACCTTAAAATTCTTGGAGTAAGAGAGAAACAACATAGTACATTACTGGTTGAAAATTAGTAAGACTTAAATGGGGGAGGTGGTTGAGTGAGAGTCCACTGGTGTTTAAAACATGGCACAAAGGCTCCTGAGTCCAAAATAGGCAGGCAGCCTCACCTCATGCAGGTGCACTTTTTAGAGTTCAGGCAGGATGAGGCAGGATAAGTAGGATTTAAAATGAAATCACAAGGTGACTAGACTGGACTGGGCTGGGCTGGGTTAGGAGCTCATGTTGAATCTGGCCCAAACATCTTAGAAATGGGTAGCCTCCCCTTCTTGCAAAAGCATGCTCCTAGGGCCTCAGTAATTTTATTTTGCAAATGCCCCGAAAAGCATTAGTCACTTATGTTTTACCTGTTATACCACTCTTCCCTCCATATACAGATACTCCTGGGCTTATGATGGGGTCACATCCCAATACTCATCATAAGTTGAAAATATCGTAACTTGAAAATTCATTTAATACACCTAAGCTACCAAACATCACAACTTAGCCTACCTTAAATGTGCTCAGAAGACTTATATTATCCTACAGTTGGACAAAATAATATAAAGCCCATTTTATAATAAAGTATTGAATATCTCATGTAATTTACTGAATATTGTACTGAAAGTGAAAAACACAATGGTTGTATCGGTACCTGAAGTACTGTTTCTACTAAACGTATATCACTTTTACAATATTGTAAAACCAAAAAATCATAAGTTGAACTATTGTATGTCGGAGACTGTCTTTATTGACTATTCTTGAAGCAGTCATTTCCAGGCAATGGCAGCTTTGGGGAGCTAGAGAAAAGTCATCAACATTTAAGAATGTTTATATTTTCCTTTAGCTCTCAGAGGTGGAAAGGACATGAGATATTTAGTCCTGTGTATTCCCTCTATGGAGGAGAGAAATGAGCAACAGAGAGGAGAAATGACACTATGAATGGCAGAGAGAATGCTAGAACTTAAGTGTCATTTGTACAATTTAATCACTGAATGGGAATGAGAATTCCTCTGTGCCAATCTTAAGTCGAAGTACAGTAATTAGTATGATAAACACACCTTAAAGGGTGTTCATGTTAATCTGAATTTCTAGACTGTAGATTATCTGAGTAGGGTGACTTTATCTACATTATTCAATGTTTAATTCCTGTTTCTAATATAGCTAATGGCACATGATGGACGCTCAATAAATACATGTTGGAGGATTTTTCTTTGAATGAATATAAAGAGTTTATTCGGTGCATATTTGGGTATACAACAACAAATATTAAACAACTTTATTTTTTATTTTTTGTGCACAGGACAGTAAACTGCCTGTACATGCTATGTTCACTTTTGGAACACAGATTTTAACAAATATTAAAGCACAAAATCTTACATATCATGCAACTCTATTCCAAGATTCCAACTTTCTTCCATGCAACAGATATGAAGATCTAAATGGAAACCTAGCTAAGTCTTAAACACTTTTCCAGTAGCAAGTATAATATATGTTGTTTAGGGGGAACCAGTCTTAACATTTCCTTGTACACAATATTCACGTGCCAAATACAATGACAGGAGGACTCATACATATACAGATAAGACACTTCTTATTTTAACAACACAAAAGACAATATCACAGTTCCATAGTTCCTGTCTTTACACAAGAAGCCACAGTAACATTTTAACATGATACACAAATGGAATTAAGAGAAATCTACACTTGAGGGTAATCATTTTTTAAGTTATCTTTACTGACTGGGGTTGACAATACAACTCAATTTCTATGCACAAATTACAGTACAAGAACTTGACCAGAATACTACAAATCTAAAAAAAAAGAAATTGCTAAAATCACAAGAACACTGTTACTTTGAGCCTGAGGTGCCAATTCAGATTCAACCCTGAATTTGGTTGATTTGGGTGACACAGAGTCAATAGAACCATTGAATTTCAGAAATCAATAAATCAATAAATTTGCACTATACATTTGAATCAAGCATAGATAGAAAACATTAAGACAAGAAAACAACACAGTTCACATAATTTTGTTTGCTCCTACAAAACATTTAAGCAGTTAATTTTGTTTTGTTTTGTTTTGTTTTGCTTTGTTTTTGTTTTTGGAGAATAATTGTGGTCTTTTAAATTTTCTTGGTTGGAGAGTAAATTCTGATCAGCATTAGTGCTGTGAAATATTTTTGGTTTGTCATCTCCAAAGTACAGGTGAGATCATGAGAAAATTTGGCAGTCCTTCTCCCAGATTTAGTTCACTGATAATGTTTGGCATTCTTTTGCACACGCTCAATCTAAATGATGGGGCTTTAGTATGGATGATAAGAAGGTCTAATGGCAGATAGAATAGTGAACTCTGCCTGTTCGTTTGGTAAACATCACTGACAAATTTGAATTGTTGGGTGAAGGACTGCTAGAAGAATTCAACAGCACCTGGAGGTAAGGTTCTGTTACAGAGCCCTTGTTTTGCCCTCACTGGCTACGTTGATTCATTGTGGCTCATGGATTTGCCTCCGTTCAGCATGCCAGAGACGCTTCTGCTCTTGGTTGGGGTCCCACTTCCAGATCGGGAGAACTCGGTGAGATCGTGCAGTGACGGCTCCTTGTACATGGCCACTGAAAAGCACATAAAAATGGTGTAAAAGGCCTTCAAATGGGCACACCAATGTATTGTATTCTTGAAAATTGCTAAAAATAGGTTTTAAGTGTTCTCACCACAAAAATCCTAAGTATGTGAGGTGGCACATATGTTAATGGCTTGATTTAGCCATTCCACGATGTGTGTGTGTGCGCGCGCGCGCACTTGTATTTCAAAATATCTTGTACATGATAGGTGTGTGTATATATATATATATATATAATTTTTGTCAATTAAAAAAAAACTAAAACAGAATAAAGGAATTTAAAAAAAAAATGGGCATACCACACTGGGTCCTCAACTTTTCTTCTGGTTACTACTAGGCTTCTGTGCCTAAAGCCAAACATGAAAAATGCTGTTTTCAAGGACTCGGTTGGAGTCCTTGTTAGACTGGATTAGATTAAGCAAAATCTAGTCTTGGTACAATAGTGTGTAAAGAATTTTAATGCCTAGCTTCTATCACTTATGATTATAGACCAGAGGATTAATGAAAAATGCATTTAATAAAGCTCTTAAATATGATCTACAGCAAACTGTGCAAGCCAAATATTAAAAATTTAAAACATTCTAAAACACTGATTTCTGTCAGACTTTAAAATGAACCTCTCTAAGAGGTTAAGTATTAGCAAATTCTTGGTGCAATAAATGGTAACAATTATTATTGTTGTGCTGTAAATAAAAGTAGTAGTTTATACACATGCAGCACTTATAACATTAGATACTGTTCTTTGTATGCATTATCTCATTTAATCCACGTAAGAATCTTATGACATAAGTACTCTTATCAAATTTTACAGATGACCTTCAGGCACACACAGATACATAACCTGTTCAAGATATCCAGTTAGTAAAAAGTGAAGCTGGGCCTTGGGTCCAGGTAGTCTAGCTGAGAATGTGGTGTGAAACACAGTGCTATGCTGATGTGAGCTAGGCAGTCTGCCTCTACACTAAAACCCTATGCTAACCCCAGGCTGGTAACCTCTTTGAGGTATTCTGCTGCTTTGCTGGCATTTTTCTGACTCTTCTCTACCATGTCTTACTACTTCTAATATCTCTATCTTCCACGACTTATTCCTATCCCTTACGCTTTTTAATTTGCTATTAATCTGCTAATAACGACTAGAAAACAAAACTATGACTGAAAATTGTTGAAATAATATTGTTGGGCCCTTAGGCCCCAAGGAGCTTTCTGCTAAGTGTTAAGTATACACATATTTTAACATCTATGTCTATGCCCAGGGACCATTTTAGCATCATTTACGGTTCTTGGCTGTCCTGAGCTAGCAATTAAGCTACTTCCACCTAAGTAAGGTGTTATTATATGTAGATGCACTATGGAAAAATTAAAATCAGGATCGTGGATGTTTTTGAATGTTATAAAATGTTTGTAAATTTCGGTATAGATTCCTTAATGTGGAATAACTATGTTCTACTTTCAAAAGTGTGATAAAGGATTGATTTAAATTAGTGTTTTTAGTACCATAATCCGTAGTTCTTAAAACATCAAATTTACCTTTCAGTGGTTTGGGCAGAAAATGGGCTGCAGGCTTGTTCTTCTTCACGTGGTTGCCTTTCATGATCTCCCCTTCTTTGTTCAGACCCAGATACCACCCTCGGCCTGACTGCTGCTGACGGTATATCATTGATGAATATGTCACGTAATAATTTTCAAACACTGATTCTTTGAATTTGCACTCAGGTGTGAAATGTTCCTGCAACAAAAGTAAATAAACAAAAACTCAATGTTTATAGCCATGAATTTCATACAGAATCATCCGGTTATCTGGTATTACCTTTCAGAAGTTTAGGATACACTTTGTTAAAGCTTGTATGATGGGTGCTATATTTTAATAGTATAAACTATTATTATTGGAAACTAACAGACTATATATAACATTTCATATGATGCTTTAGAAAAAAAGCACTAAGTGAAAGTGCTACTGATCAATGATTAGCTCTCTTTGTAATAGGTAATGGGAACATTAGAGCCGGCCACGTAAGTATTATATAATGGACAAATGCAAGAGCCAAGGATTGAAAAGACAAGCATAAAGCTATCACACAGAGTTTTGTTCTCTTTGGGATTAAATATGAGAAAATAAACATTCAGTCCTTGTACTTAATTTTCATGGATTCTTGAGTTATTATACACTATGGTTGACAACAGTGGTTGTCAACTGCCCTAGGCTGAAACCTGTGTTACAATGCCTGCTGCCTATATTTCTAAAAGGATGCTACAAAGAAGGGCTACCTTTTACTTTAAGGTAAACCAAATTGATATTTTTTAGATCATTGGACCTTGACATAAAAAAGAAAAAAATGCCCCCTCACCCCATCCTTACCTTACAGTAACATTTACAAGCAAATCAATATAGAAGCAAGAAATTTACAGTAATTCTACAAGCATATGTGAGAAAGCAGCCACCCAGGGGACTCTGAATGCTGAAATGTGGTTTTATGCCATGTACTTGCCCATGTATTTTTTTGGACTGGGCCATTCAAATGAAGGGTTCCTGACCCAACAGACCATTTCAGGGGGAAAACAACCCCTCCTTTTAAATTTGTGTGTTTGTGCAATAAACAGCTATGAAAAATGACCATTTCTAAGCCAAATGAAATGAACAGTAGATTTTAATTTATAAGTAATCCATAGAGTAGCAAAGTAGCAAAAAGAAGATAATTTGGAAAATGCTAAGTGATAGTGACATGTGATAGAGTCACCAATGAAGCTATCAGATTTTTGCTAATTTGCTGAGATATTATCAGGAATAACTTTTAATAATATCACCAAAAAAATAAAAAAACCTGTAAAAATACTGCAAGCTTTCTGGGACACCGGTCTTTTTAAAAAATGTCTTTATGGTCCTACCTTCCTTCATTTTTGTATTTGATATCATTCTAAGCAATGCACACAACCTGAGCAACAACATCTGAAGGACTCTCGGAGTCATTTCAGCAAACAGAGACACATTCCTCAAGAGAGGCAGCTTTTCTCTTAAAGTTAAACACTCAAGCAATTTTCTTTCCTTTTTTTCTGTGAGTCCACAAATCCAATTTCACCCAGTATTCTGCCTGATTTCCCCCAACTGGCCTCCAGAGTGCCCAAATTGGTTTGTCTTTTGGGGTTATTTCAGCCTAGGGGCATACTTGAAAGATCCTCACAGGACTCACACTAATTCAACCTACTCGAGGAGAAATGTACTTCTAAGGCAACTGTCACATGTTAGGAACCAAAGTGTTCTATTTATGGACTGTGAAAACTCCTCTTTGTAGGATTTCTCAACATAGGGAAAGCCAAGAAAGTACAAAGAAATTTGACTAAAAATCTCCACATTTCCTCTAGTGATGAGGGCAACTGCATAGAATATTTCTGAAATTCTTTGGAAATTAAATCACCATTTGGACAAAAAAAAAATTCATCCTTGCAGAACAAATTTTCTTTTCATAAAGGGTCAGAAATCTGGTGAATAATATGTATTATAGAAGGAAGAAGTTCTAATGTTTTATAGCAGAAGAGGATGACTATAGTAAATAACAGTATATTGTATTTTTCAAAATAGCTAGAAGAGAGGACTTAAAATGTACCCAACAAATAGAAATGATTAATACTCAAGTGATGGAGACCCCAAATACCCTGACTTGATCATTATAAGTCTACGTATGTAACAAAATTTCACATGTACCCCGTAAATATGTACCAATGTATAAAAAATAATAAAATATAAAAGAAGTGTTGTATGAGAACAGAGAAAGCCAGACTGGGGGACTGGGAAGGGATTTACAGAGAGAGGATATTTTAGCTGACACTTTCAAGGGAAGAATAATATTTGAAGCACAGAGTCACACTTCCTCTAACCTCCACTTCTCCTATATTCCTTGTCTCAGTAATTGGAGTCCATCATCCTGGCAGTTGCTCACACTTAAAACTTCATAAGACCTTTTAGTTCATTCATCCACATGTTCTCTAGTCCATGATCCATGACCTTCACCTTCCATTCCCATTGTTACTGCTCTAGTTGTGACCTTATTACCTCTTCACTGGACTGTTGTAATAACCTAACTGGTCTCTTCTCTTCTGTTGGCAAGTTTGCCTTCCTAAAGCCAAGTTCCCTTCCTTGGAAACTTTTGATGATTTCACCTTAAAACAATAAACAACTTGATGTGGCAGTTAAAAAACAAGCACCACATGTACTCACCAGCAAATTGGTATTAACTGATCAACACCTAAGTGCACATATAGGAATAACATTTATCCGGCATCAGGCAGGTGGGAGGGAAGAGGAGGAGATGGGTACATACAAACATAATGAGTGTGATCTGCAACGTTTGGGGGATGGTCACGCTTGAAGCTCTGACTCCAGGGGGAGGGGGAAAGGCAACACACATAACCTAAACATTTGTACCCCCATAATATGCTAAAATAAAAAAATTCTCCACAATTCAGTTACTACCATGCCTTTCAGTGTTATCCTCTACCATGTGTGCCTTTGTGCCTTCACAGATGCAACTCATTTCCTTTGTTTAGAATGTCATTCCTCTATTTCTCTACCTACTGGCTTTCTTCTCATCCCTCAAGACTTAGCTCAAATATAACTGTTTTTGGAATCATGTATAACATCTCCCAATCAGAACTGATTATGCTCATATCTGTGCTCCCATGAACTCTATCTACATCTCTAGCATGGCCCTGTGTGTGACGCATACACGTCCATGATTAGCTCCAGATGGCAAGGAACTTGTCTTACTTATTTCCCAATCTACCTCCCCACCCTCAAGAATGACTGGTCATATTGCCTAGCACATGGCACACCATGCAATTATTGCCTATAGAATTTGAATTTCTGAGATTCAGATTTAAATATTGTAAATTCTAGGACATAGAAGTAACAACTAGTAAAAAGTCTACAGGGAATTTCCTTAATACCACACCACAAAATCAGCTGTATGTAAAAGGAGGCTGTCATTGTACGGACAGATCCTGCAAATGTGCTTTTAATATCTGCTAAGAATAACATGGCACCTACAACATTAGGAGGAAAACCCTTGGCAATTGTTACAACTAAGGGAAAATAGCAAGAAAGGACTCAGTGAACTGAATGCTCTGTCACATCCTGGCAATTTCTTAGTCATCACACTAAATTTGGACTCAAAAGCTCAGTAGAGAGGGAGAAAAATGAGGCCAAAAAAAGAATGTTGAAGCAACCAAAGGAGTGTTCTGTTCTCTGTGTGTGACACTGTCATTTTATCCAGTATTGGAATGAGTAGGTAGAAGAGGCTTGATTTTTATCAAATGTGGGAAAATATGAGCATTCCACCTAATAGGAAGGCCCACCAAAAGGGGCAGAGGTCCAGTTGCATCTCCCTATCTCTCAGTAGTGATTCATATAAATAATAGAAATTCGATTTGACCCAATGCAGGAAAGCCCTATTCAGAGGAGATCAGGTAGATATATGCCAAGGAACCAACCTACTTTGATTGATCTGGAGATGCTCACAAATGCTCTCGAAGAAGGTACCATGGTGGTCTTCACAAATAGGAGGCACTAAATGAAGGCATCAATCACTGTCGTCTGAACTTAATAGGCAGTAGATAAATATTGGCTATTATAATGAATGAATAAATGAAAAAGATGTCATGTATTCCCTGCATAGTCACTAAGAAATTACTTGGCCTGAGCACAAAAGAAAAGGTGTTTTATATCATGTAAACTTTTATGCATTGATTTCTCTTAAAAGTTTTTTACTTCTCGTACACACCTATATTTTTTCAGAGAAATAACATCTTTTTGGTTCATGAAATAATCAATCTGTCTCTATTATCTTTCCTCTGTATACTCATCTCTATTCCCCTTAAAGTTCAATGTTTCTTTCTCCTCAGCGAATATTAAACCTTTTATCTAAAGAATCCATACTAGTTAGTTATAATGATCATATTTTGGGTAAGGAATGGGGAATCTACATTTAGAGAACAACTGGATCCAGGAGCAAAATCTAATACCTCTTTTTACTAATTTACTCACACAATTAAGGAGGAAATAATTCTTTGGAGGCTGCAATATCACTGACAAGAAGAAAATATTCGGAACCCTAAACATCACCTTAATAGAACTATATTGGGGAATTCTTACAGTCACAGATATTAATGGTCAGCTGCCTTTATCAGGGCATATTAGACCACCACACAGACTTTGAAAGGCAAGCAAAGAAGGCATTCGCACAACAAGTAATGCTGAATATATGCAAATAACCCCAAGATCCAATGGTGTGCCAGAAAACATCTTTGCCCCATAAACATCTTTGTCCCAGTGGCTTGGGACCACTGTAAATTGCTATTCTCTGTTACAGTCACAAGAAGCAATAGTGCTCTGGGTTGCCTGTGGCTCTGAGGGCAGTGTGGACACAGTGCAGTACCTTTGGCCTCCCGTAGCTGAAGCCAGGTCAGAAGAAGTGTGGGCTGGCATGATGGCTTCCCTGAAGGGAGCCAAGTAAGGGCCATGTCAGTCAACAGAAGATGTGTAACTACATCCTCAGTAGCCATAAAGAAAAAGATGAGAGCTAAAATGTAATATATCTGTATATAATTTATGTCAGTGACATAAATGCATATTGACATAAATGATATCTATATATTGTTTAAGTAAATGTCTTAAACACATCTCCAATACCAAAATATACACACCAAGACTAAATGCCTTCCTGATTAATATAAGTAATTTGGCAAATGTAGGTCTTTATAATGGGTTTTTCATACCTTTTTTTTCCTGCTCATGCATTTTCAGCTATGGTACCATTGATAGGGTGGCAGTGTTTCATTTGAGTCTGTATCTCAGCAGGATAAGAAGCTTTGAGGATTGTCATATAGATTGTAAATGTTTCCTTTTAACACATTTCTCTGAAAAATATTTTTCAAATGGGTTGCACTGATTCCCTTAGATCGAGAGAGAGCAACAGAATCTTATGAAGTTGTTCATATATAAAATGGTACCATTAAGTCCCAAGACTGTCGAACAAAATCTGTGATAATGGTATTGTATTTTAAGTATAACCTTTCACATATGTGTATGTCATGCCAAGTGTACACATCCTGGTACAGGTTAATGTTTCTCAATATATTTTATTTTATCCACATCTAACATTTTTTAAAGCAGCCACCGTAAAACACAAAACAAACATAGTTTATAGATACATGAGTAGGCATTTAAAGAAACGTTTGATAGTGAACCTAGAAACACATGGTTTCCTCTTTTCAGCAATAGGTTCTGCAAACATATCTTAACTAATCTACCTCTCCCTTCTATGCCCCCACTTCTCTCTCTTCCCCTCCTCTCTTCCAGTCACATTTTCAGTAGCCTGATCATCCAATTAATTTAACAATCACTGCCAATAGCAAGGGCCACTCTTCTAATTCTGAGCCATGTTCTGATGATAATTAATTTTCTAGATTTAAAGTTAGCAGGTTATTTAAGCAGGTCTGACTTGTGTGCTTCAATGCTTCCCCAACATAATGAAAATGATACACAGATTAAAATTAGATTTTCAACTCTTAAAAAAATTTAATAAATGGAATCTTAAAACATAAATCCTACCAATAGGGGTGACAATGTAACTACCTATATTCTCTATACAGTCTTCTCCTCCATTGGTGATTTCAAAATCCAGGACTAATTGCTATATTCAGGACTTTGATGTTCTTTTCCAGGGTATATTCGATGTGAATGAACTTCATTATTGAGATCAAAGCATAGGAAGGGAGAGGTTGTGGAAGAGGGAATCAATACTCACCCAGTGCACTATAGCTAAGCAAAATTATTAATTCATGATAGAGTATGCTTTGTTCATTCAAATATCCGCTGGACTATGAGATACTTGAGGGCAGCTCCTACCATAAGGTCTGGCTTATAGTAAATTATCAATACATATCTGATGAAATAAATAAATGAAAAAGGAATATCATTGAAGAGACCTTGAAAGTTCTCTTGTACAAATCCAAAAAAGGGTTAAATGTGGCACTGCATTTTCCAAGTGAATAGAGGGCTGTTTTAAAGTAGAGACAGACAGGTCAGAATTTGCCTGTGAGAGCAGAAAGAGTAGGTGATAAAAGGAGGAAAGTGGCCTATAGAAAAATTCAATTTAAAAAAACTGGAAAGGAAGAAAAGGAGGGATAGAAGGGATGGAGAGGAGATGAAGGAAGGGAGGGAGGGAGGGGGAGAAGGAGGAAGAGAAGGGAGAATAACAAAAGCAATGCCTAAGTTACAAGAATAAAGAGATCTCTGGTAAGCAATACATAAGCATGAAACTTATACACTTGGTCCTTGGGTCTGCAAATAGTTAAACATTTTAATTAAATTCTATTAGCCTGACTTTGTAAAAGGATGAAAAAAAATCTAACAGTTCTGTTGACCATATTGGGTTGTTGTATCATACAACATGAGATGATGTATGTGAAAGAAGCTCTGAACTGTAAAGCTCCATAAACATGAAATGTGGGATTACTTCTGATAACACAGGCCCAGAAAACCAGGGCCAAAGAAATAAATTTGCTTTTCTTTTCAAGGTTCTTTTTCACTATGGAGTGAATTTACAAAGAAATGGCCTGCCTATATGTTTTATTAACATGGAAGAATATAAATTCTGCCAAAAATTAGGACTGCACAGAAATTACACTTTGTGTTTAGTGCTCTCCTCCAAGCTTGGCTCTCAGAAAACTGTTTTGCCTCTTTTCATTTTTCATTTTTGTCTGCAGTAGGCTGAAATGACTGCAGTACTTCAAGCCATAGCACTAAAGAAATGAGGTGCTTAAAAAGGGCTTCATGAAATACCATGCCATAAAATGACTTAAAAGTATACATGCTAATTAGTAAGCATTTGTAAAGAAACGCATATTATAATTAAGAACATGCACATGGAACTATTTTTCCTTATATGGTTATAGTGAAATTTCTTGGTTTCATTTCTATATTCCAAGATATTTCATACATTTTATTCTACCTTATGTTGACCCCACAAAATACGCCAGCTCACTATTGCTTTTTCCCCTTAGTTCTTCACAAACAAAAATGAGAAAAATATTAAGGGACCTGTCAACCAATGGCCTGTTGAAAACAGAATTAGGACCCAGATATGACCATATTTTAGCTTTGGAGTTTATTTAGTCCCCTATGCTGGCTTGTTCTGGATTTTCATATATTTCTGTAAAGCAGTGTCATGCAATGGATTATCCAGGCTGTCAAATTTTACAAAGCGATTTGCTTTTATAAAACACACTGAAATAAGCTAGAAATAAAAAAGAATAAGACCAAACAAAAACAATGCATCTCTTATAGAAGCTAAGAGGGGTTATTTTTGTCACGATATACAAAATTATGTAATCCAAATGCCTCACTCTGCTTCAAGCCTGGTCAGCAAATACATTTTGAAATGGAAGTAACTTGTTGAGATCCATGTCAAAGAAGAGGGATGACCACATGCCCTCAAGACTGTGTGACTGGCCTAAGACAGTGTTAGTCTGACCCTAACCTTCCGGAAGAATACAGATTGTTTAGGCAATCCAATTAGGTAGCAGAGGATGTACTTCATTTTACATAAAATATGTTCCAGAGAGACTGTGTAAACGTCAAGTCATATTTTAAATCTTACTAAGAAATCTCACTGTTTAACAGAAATCTGCAGGAAAAGTATTTTTTTCAGGTGAAGAATAATTTTCTGAAGTGCATAATCCCCTAAACATTTTTTTTGTCTATTATGTGTGTTAACTCTGTATATTGGCTTTTTTAAATGACAGATCTGATCTATGTGTTTTGAAAGGTGAATCAATTATCAGATATAATTTCTAAAAAATAAACCTTCCTGTCTTTTAACTGGTCACTGGAATTAATCTGTGCCCATTGGATATATATTCTCTGTTACAATAGAACTTTCTAATTTGTGGCAGTGCTATTCTCTATAACAACTTCTGAGTGGGATCTAAGTTCTTGTGCAAGAAAATGAGTTCTGAAATACTTGTCATTAGAAGGAGAGCAAGCTTAGTAGGTTGAATCTTTTTAAGTAGCTGTTGCAAGCACCTGAATAAAAATTCAAAGCCTAGGGACTCTGAAAAACATTCCCTGGGATTCAATCAACCATTGTGCAAAGGAGAAAGGTCCTTTCCTCCTAGATAATTAAAAAGCTCTGGCAAGGCCTATTAAAAATAAAATCATACCAAGGTGGGTGCATAGGAAAGTTTGAGAATCATAATTTGTGTTGGACTGCAGTTGTATTAAATTTGGTAGGGTCTGTCCCTGAGAAAAACTGTCACTTACAATAACCAGGAGTCTGCTTCTTCAAAGACTTTAAAAGGAGACTTCTTTTCTCTTGCACAGGTCGAAAGGCAATGCTAGACAATGGAGACTGTTCCAATGGAAGTCACTAATACATTATTTTCACTGCAAAACATAAAACCGGGTATCATAGGGTAAGGTGCAAAGGCCTCATCCATAAAGCAAGGATGAGAATGACATCACAGAGGGCTACTGGACTATTGTGCCACATTACATCTGCAAATTACTTTTCAGGACAGGAAGTGGTAAAGAGAAGAATCTTTCTATGAAGAGAGTACATTTCTACTCCAATCTGCCCTTTGAAAGCAGGTAAATAAGAGGATGATAGCAGCAGTCACTTGCCACAACTCTGAATGGAGGAAGTCATTTATTACTTTAAGACCTAAATAGAACAATTCATTCTAACCTACTATTTACTGAGAGCCTACTGTGTGCCAGGCACTGTGGCAGTCCCCTTTGCAAATAAAATGATCTGCTTTAATCTTGACAGCACCTGTCTGTAATAATTGGTCTTAGAGGGGAGTTCCCCCCACCTCACAGGTGAGAAAACCACAGGAAAGGTGCCCTTAACAAGTCATTTCTTCATAAACTCAATGGCAAGTGCACCTTTTTACTCAGACGGCAGTCTCTGTGTAGACAGTAGCTGTAATGCCAACTCCCTCCTAAACATGCAGTTTCAACATCTGCTGAAGGTTCAGTCCTCCCTCCTATTTGTGTGCCTTGCCTGTTAGAAGACATTTGTTCAAATCTGCCTCTTCCATTTCCCAGTATTCTGATTTTAGGCAATTTGCATGTGCTCTGATCCTGCATCTCAAATGTGAACAGCATTATGTGCTTCATAGGGAGAATTGCAGAAGGCATGTTAGCATACGTGTCAATGCTCAACGACTACCAGATCCCTTCCCCTGCCTTAACTTTCAGTTTGTGTGATATATAAGAAAATCTAGTATCTCCCCTACCCACCCTCAGTTTGAAACTGGTATGAAAACTAGTGATTCTCAATGAAAACAAATGGAGAAGAGAAGCACCTTTCCATATTTGTGAGAGGCCAATGTTACACATTAATTGTATGTGTGAGAATTGCTTTCGGTATTGATTCCTTTTCAAGGATAATAATACATAATCTTTTGATTTAGGGCTTAAAATACCCTAAGATTCTAAATATAGAATTACTAGAATGTGTATCAGTGAGAGAACATGATATTAAAGGGATTTGTGAAATAATCCAGTATTAATGGGCCAGAAGATATTTACATGTCTCATTTTAATTACTATGCCACAAAAAGTACAATATTATTATTATTTCACTTCTTTTGTTCCAAACCACTGTTTCGCTAGTTCTACTTTCACAATGTAAGTTACTAATAACAACGATAATGAAAAATCTAATTGTACCTTATAAGCAGTGCCTACTTTTAAAGTTTTCTACAACTGCTTGAACAGTTATGGCATTCAAGTGACAAGTTAGGGACAGTTTGATAATGGTGATAATAAAGGTAATGATTATAATGGATTTTGGTAGTTTTTTTTTAACACTTTCTGCTGGAGAAGAAATCCAGAGCAGGGAAGCAGTTTCTTCTAGAGGAAACTGGAATTTAAGGTAGCTGGCGTTGACATGTAAGAGGCCCTTATTTTAAGGCAACCTGATCTCTAAGATGCTCCTGATCTCTGAGACACTGAAGATCCAGTAGTTCTAACTGACTCTGAGTTACAGAGGGAAGGGAGAGGTTTAACACACAGAGTAGAAGCCAAGCTAGCCAGCCTGTCCCCAGGCCACTTCTTTCTCCACCTCACTAGGCAGCAGCTCTCCATTTAACCTATGTAAATCTGTCCACTTAACATTCTCCTAGATCATGCCATGAAAAGTTCATTTTTGAATTTCAAAATGTTCATGACTAAACTTGAGCACATTTTGGGTTTTTTTCTTTCCAGTGCCCTTCTCTTTACCCTAGAAGGTTTTAGGGGATGACCCCAGAGCACCTTTACTGAAATTAGGCTTCTGTCTCTTTAGGTAAAGGTGTGGGTAACAAATATAAGAAGTATAAATTAGTCAGACTTGTGTGTGTGTGCACGTGCATGCATGTGTCAGGGAAAGACAGGGAGAAACAGAGAGAAACAAAGCAGAGAAAGACAACAGAGAGTGAAAACCAAGATAGTTTTTTAACAAGTGATAATTTGTTTTTCCCAATTCTATAATCCTGTAGGATTTGAGAAAGCCTGAAGGTTTAATGAGGAAGGTGGGAAAATAAGATGTCTCCCCATTTGTTCGAGATATTTCTGTTTCCTGTCCAAATTCCCACCTGTATTCAGAACCGGGGTGAAATCTGAAGGGCCGCCCAGGGCAGGTTATGTTCTTTTGTAAAGTTAGTATCTATAGAGAAACCAAATAGAGGAGTAAACCTGTTTCTTCCTGGAGATTTTCGTATGTACAATGCATATCCACTTCTGAAGAAAAAAAAAAGAAATCTAGATCTCTTGAGAAACTCAGGATTGGTGCACAGAAGTCCTGTGAATGTTCATTAAAACAAGACACTTTGAAATATGAATGTGACATCATAAAGTGAATCATATTTTCCCAAGGGACATATAATGCTTCCAGGTGTAGCTATGTTGCAGTAAACAAGACAACAGTTCCCTATTTATGACCAAACTACCATCACCTGTTTATTATTGTTATTACCTTATATTATGGTTATGTCAAAACCACTGCAGTGAAGCCTGAATTCTAAAAACATAATGTATCTAGCTACAATTCATAACTGAGCTTCTAGTAGTTTAGTTTAAATTAAATTTGTTTTGTATTTCCTGAAATACTGCATTTTATATTAATATTTTAAAAAGGGGTTTTTGACATTAAGTTTTGAAATAGGCAAATTACAGTTCTTTATCAAAACATGCAATTTAAATTTTCAAATATTTGTTATCTAAATACCACTCTAGTTGAAAAAAACCACAATGCAATAATATAATATAAAGTATGAGACTATATAAAAATGATTATCACTTCATAAGCTTTGCATAACCATCACCTATTTGAAATAATTTTCAGCTTCCATTTTCAACAGTGTAGATTGTTAAAACATTTGCATGAGAATGCAAAATGCATAAATTATCCCTGCAGGGAGCACTTAAAACTTAAGGTAATTATATAGCATAGAGGTGGTTTCAAAGAACTCAAAATAACAAATAATTCTACAGTCACCCTTTAAAATGATTATGATTCTGTATTACCTTGATCACTAAAAATAAATATCTCTCTTTACAATTACATTCACATTATCACTTTTTACTTTGTTCTTTTACCATCAAGCTCTTAACAGCTGGCTCTGAAAATGTGCATGCTATAAAAGCTGAACTAGTCAGCTAGTAGAGATGAATCCTCCAGTTATATTCATGCTGCGAACAGAACCGTAACACTCCCTTAATATATCTTATCATTGCACTTTTATACTAAACATGTATCCAAATCAAGTCCTATTTTTTACATTCCTCCTGCTCAAAATCTTTTAATGGCTCCCTGCTGCCTACAGGATAAAATCCAAACTCCCTGGCCGGGCGTTCAAGGCCCTCCACAATCTGGCACCTGCTCCCCTACAATTCTAGCATAAGATTCTTCAACTCAAGCCAGATTGGAGAAATAAGGCCAGGATAAAAAGTAGCAGAGATTTTTTCTTATGAATGGAAAAATATCTCCTACAAACCAATTACTGTGCTTCAGAGGCTGGGATATTCACTGTGGTTACAAAGAGAATCACTAGGTCACAGAGAATATGTAATTAATTAGTTCTAAATTTCTCTCTTATGCTCTGCACTATTATTTTTTTAGTCCTCAAAAATGACTTGCAGTTTGTGAATATACCAGCTGTCTCATATCATGATTCCTCACACTGTGCTTTAGCAGGAAGTGTGCTTGTGCACGGGCTGCCACCAGGCATGCAATTCTTTGGTGGCCACTTGCTAATAATCAGTACTTCTTTTCACAGCACATAGAGAAAAAGAGTCAAATGTCAGCATGTCAGAAACCTCTAGGCTCATCTTTGGCTGGAATGCAAACGTGCTTTACAATTGATTATTTCTGAAGACTTTTCACAGCATCAAGGAAGGAAGAGTATAATGAAATTGTATGTGAACAGAAGGAAGCTAAATTATTTATCTCATACTAATTTTTACCAGATGGCTGGTGATGCAAAATCTATATTGGAAAATATGCTGTATATATTACCTTAAAGATAATCAAGGGGCCTAAAACTTTAAATGTTCACAATGTATTTGTATTTAGTCTTAGGGGTAACATTGATTTTACTCAAAGGTTCTTCTAAGTGACTGTGATTGGTATATAATAAATCATTATCACCAAGTCATTATAAGTTGAATCATCTATTCATGAATCACATCAACAGTTGGATTGCTTCTCATCTTTAACCTCTCAGATAAAATAAATTTTGGATGTCACTGTATGATGGTGCCTACTATATCCCTCAACATCAGGAGGTTACAAACAACACTGTTTCCCCCAAGAGAAAGAGAATACAGCACTTCAGGGAGAATATAGTCATCAGACTTAAATTCCCTCACTCAGCTTCAGGCAGAACTGGTTAAATGCTGACTTCCAACTAAAATAAACACAGTAGGTTGACAGAAAGATGACGACTATAAGGGAGACAAGATGTACCAGATGTACATCCTTTTCCTTTCCTGCCCAAGTTATGTCTGGGTGTGTGGGGGGGGTGTTGTGTGCATTCAACATACGATCCTCCCCCACCCCCCTCCCCGTCCCGTTATGGATCCATTTTCTCTTTGTTTTGAAGCCCACCATTGGGGAAAGGAGACATGGACATGTTCTTTGATGCACTCTCAAATGCCAATTGTTCAGGAAAGGAGGGAAGACATTCAATTATGTTTGCTGGTACACATCAAATAAAATATTTTTACATGAGCCTAAGCTATTCGATACATTCTCTAGGTAAAGCAGGTAGAAGTTCTGGCCACAGAAAGGAATTGATTTTTGTAAAGAATCACAATGCATCATATGCTCAGAGAGTCAGAACTCCTTTGCACATCTTTATATAATTAGTTGGTTGTTTTGCAGAATGTGTGGCATCACCTCTGGCTGACGTATGAAGACCAATTATTCATGTGCCATTTTATGGGGAGTTTACTCATTCTAGTCAGCAAAGATGTCTTGAGTGCTTATCACATCCACTAGTTTTCCTAAACTAAATTCTGACAATTGTGCTTAGCACATTGGAACAGCATGTGCCTTCCCCAGACAGTTGTCCAAAGAGCACTTCCCAGGCCTCAGCTTGAAGTCATGTCATATCTCAAAGTGTGTTCTTACAGTGAGAAGACTATAGTCCAAAACCAAATTCTACAGTCTACATTGGCAAAGCAAGATATAACCCTACACTGGGTGAATCTCTTCCTACTTAAAATAACCTGCTTGAGCATTTATTACATTCTAAAAGGATTTGTTTGGCAATTTCATCTGTAATAGTTAATTGTTCCGTAATCATTAGCACCAGGAGCAGCTAAGCATTTACCAATCTCAAAAAAAAAGAAGAAAATGACTATCCTAGGTCAAGGTATAGATTAAAATTGAAATAGCTTATGTTGAAACCTAAAAACAGATCTTTCAGAATCACATCAGAATGACCAAAATTACCACCTTGAGAATACCTATAAGAATATACAAGTCCTATATTCTGTGCCTAGCCAAACACGAGTCAATTTAATCATAGTGAACTACAAGCCCTACTGTGTACTCTATGCCAGTACAAGATAATAAAATTCAATTTTTCTTTTATTTTTAGTTAACATGTAATAATTACACATATTTATGGGATACAGAGTGACATTTCAATAGACACATACAATGTGTAATGATTAAATCAGGGTAATTAGCATATCCATCACCTCAAACATTTATCATTTCTTTCTGTTATGAACATTCAAAAACCTCTTTTCTAATATTTGAAAATAAACAATAAATTATAGTTAACTATATTCACCCTATAGTGCTGCAGAACACCAGAACTCATTCCTACTATCTAGCTGCAATTTGGTATAATAAGGCACCATTTTAAAATCAACTTTTCTGCACAGTAAATAACCAGAAATAACATGTACCAGAAATAACATGCCATAAAGTACAGGCACTTTGGTGTCACCGAAGTTATACATTCTGCAGTTCATTCCCTCTGCTGAGGGAATATTTACAGAAGCTGGAAGAGGAAGGAACATGAGGGGGTGTGTGTAAGTCAAGTGACCAGGATAAAAGACAATATAATGACTTTGAGTAAACACTATTGAGCTAACTCATAGCTTTTGGGTAAGCCCCACAGGCTATGCTTAGTTGCCAGGAACTTTGCTAATTTTCTAGCATTAGAAAGAAACAGGAGTAGACAAATTAAGTAGGTTATGATGCCACTAGAATTGAGATGTTTAACTCCATCCAAACACATCAAATTGCGTGTGCAACTCCAATGAAAAAGTGAAGAGATGGGTGTACATACAGCATTCAGTGGAGGACAGAAGTACCATGCACACGTGGTGAGAATGACTGCAGATTACGTATTTTTTTCTTAGTAACACTACCTCTCTATTCTTCTAAAGAGTCTCAATGTTTACCCACAGTTGCCTACTGTATTTTAAGTAAGCAATAATAGGTTTAATTTGCCCTGAGCCTGAGTCACAGCCTGGTAGTAAATTAGGTGCTTTACTTCCTTGAGGCCACTGAGCCATCATTTAAGGCATAATATGCTTGCCTTGGTTCACGAAGATGCTCCTGACTCACTTCAGTGGGAGTTGTTTTTGCTGCACTGCTGATAGCTGAGTTAAATGAATGTACTCATTATTTTATTTTTGCAGTATGGATGAGATGGCCTGAGCTAATTATACTTTCTTGCCAATTCCATTGTGACCCACAGAACAAATACCCATGATGTTTGGTTAAAATTTGTGGTTTATTCTGTGGATGCAGAACAAAGCAAAGTCAATGAGACTACACGGGGTGCATGGGTGGGGGGATTGTGGACTCCTTGATAGCATTCCCTAACTGACTGTCTTAGTTGGCCACTAGTACCATATAAGCCATACTTGTAGTAAAACATTAATTTACAATAAGGCAGATCATGCATTCCTCTACACTTTCTAATGGTTTCCCATCTCACTCAGAGTCAAAGCCAAAGTGCTTGCCTTGGCCTACAAAATCATATGTGATCTTAACCCTGCTATTTCTCTGTTCTCATGTATCACTCTTTTTCTCTTTCCATCAGTCACATTGGCTTCCTAGCTTCTCCCTTGAGCATGCCAAGCATATTCCCACCTCTGGGTCTTTGAACTTGTTGATTCCTCTGCCTGGAATATTTTTCTCCAGATATCCACCTGAACCTTTCCTTCTCATCCTTCTAGTGGGACCTTAGCAGAGAGGCTTTCTCTGACCATCCCATATGAAAGAGAAACCCTTATCTCTCAGCAATCCCTATCCCCCCAACCCTTCTTATTTATTCTCCAAAGAAAATTATATATTAATTTGTTTGTCTAATGTCTGTCTACCCCCTCTAGAACATAAATTCCATGTGGATGGAGATTATGTTTTGTTCATCACTGTCTTCTAGCATTTGAAACAGTGGCTGGTACTCTGTATTCATGCTATAAAAATTCACTAAATGAAAGGATGGATGAATTCTGGGGGCCTGGTAGGTTGAAGGGACAAACTATTCCAGATTATTGAGATCTTTGGATAATTATTAAATAATTAGACTTTTCATAAAATATTTAGGATCCTACTGAGGTACAGTTATCATGGCTTTAATTTTTTCTGTGGTTATGAACTGCATTATAATTATATACCAGAATCTCTACCCAAAGAAACAAAATAAACCTTTACTAATACTCTTTTCAGGTAAACATGAAAGGCTATTCATAAAAAAGGCAGGGCAAGATGAAAGGAAACAGCTAAGGAGAATACTTTGAAAAGTGTATGAATAGGTAATTAATCATTGAAAGCAGCAAATCCTGATGGCTAATAAATTTGAAGGGCTTATTTTAGTAATATATTAAAGTGAAGTCTTCTCCTTAACATATCAGAAATGTCAATTCATTGTACTAAACCAAAGAATAAATGAAGAATACATCTTATCAAAGAAAATACTATAATTTTGATTATTTAACTGAAATGCATTACAGATTAAAACATTAAAATATCAAGAAAAGGTTAGCCAGGGACCCAGTGCTTAACATGGGGGCTTAAAACTTGATATCACTCATACTTAAATTGCTCTTTGCAGGGCACAGATATTTCAGACTGAACATTTTTAATGTTAGCCGGGTTCATGGCTCATTTATTTTTGCCTCAGACCACATTTTATCTTCAATTTACTAAAACAAAGATAAGTATTTTTTTAGAAAGTGAGATGTTAAATAAGAAATAAATGTGATACTTGCTAATTAAGTACAATGGGACAGAAAAATCATTCAGTGTCATACTTCCAATGTTGTCTAGAGAAGGGAATAATTTGAAAAGCATAGTGAAGAATAAAGGAAAAGAATGGTTTAAACTGTGAATTACACTTTATACAAATAAACATTTGTCAATAGCAGTAAACGCAAAATGTACAGTTATTCCACTTGCTGGCCAGCCATGGCTAAATGAGGCAAGTGAGTATACATTAGGACTCCATCACAATGTGGCTTGCTAATAAGTGGACTCAGAAGTAAGTATATCCAACCAAATGCCTGGGATGGTTTAGCCAGGAGCAGAGGTTCAGGGCCCTGATCTAAGTGTAATGAAGAGATTTGGCTGTATTCCCTGAAAGATAGTGTCTTTTGGATACAAACTAATGGACTTGATACTGGACCCATAAGAGTAAGCCAACAAGCACATTAGGTCCTCTAGTAGCTATTTTCATGGAAACTGGTTTTTAAGATATGCCCACTGCAATCAACCATATTGGCTCACTGATTTTGGCACATTGGGAAAAAGACAAGTAAAGAAGGGCAACTGCATTCCTTTAAAACAATCCTAACTAAAGGCTAATGGCAAATAGCTTTCCAGACTGTTGTGCTAGACATTCATTCATTTTTCATTTTATGTTCTTTATTAAGGCACTTTGCATACCATTTAAGAGAACAGGTTTTAAAGACAGAAAGTAGCAGAGCAATAATTAGAACCCATGTCAGTCTAACTGAGCAACTTTGGGTAAGTAATGTTACCTCTGTGACTCAGTTTCCTTATCTTTAAAATGGGAAAAATAATAGTAATTTCTTCATAGTCTTTTTGTGAGGATAAAACAGGTTAAGATTTGTAAAGGGCTGCCCAGTGCATAATAAGGGATTGAATTTTCTAAAGCAGATGTTTATAAATCCAAGAATGAATGGCATATTTTAAGATGTTTGCATTCATATAAAACACAATTACTTTGTGCCTAAATAAAACAAGAACATGATGGCTGCCCCCACTCCATGCATAAACCACAGCAGCACTGACAATCAATTAGTACCTGCAGTCAGCATCAAATCTGCTTCAGAGTGGATGATTTAGGCTTTTAGTTCTCAAAATGGAGTGGTGGCAGGTACTGAAATTCTGTGAACTTTCTCTCTTTTTTTTAGTAAATTCTATTTTTCTTTCTATCCTTCAACAGTTGTCCTTAGAGCATAGGATTAGAAGACTCCACCCTGAAGAATTTAAACAATAGTTTCTAAACATGAGGCTAAGAAAATCCCCAAGGGATTTCTCAGCAAGTGTTCTTCCACTTCTCTGCTCTTTCTCAGCTTTTGAGGAGTGAGGCTGCTTCTCTGTTGTCTGGCAATGAATTGTAAGAGCTTAAATTCTGATAGTGACTTCCTAAAAATGCGTTTCATTCTAGAGCACCTTCTTCTTGTCTACATCCCAATTCCTACATTTTCTCATTTTGTTAATACCCTCATCTAAAATATTGTCAAATTGTTGCTCTGCAACAGTAATCTATGCCTGGTAGTCTTCATTTGGGAGTGGTCAGATGTTGGCAAGAAGAAGTAAGCACTAGATGGTAATTAGCAGTTCAGTGTCTGTTTCCTCCATTTGACAATGAGCTCAGAGAAGGCAGGGACTATTTTTGGCAAGTATCAGGCAATCAGTGGATTATCGTTGATAGTATGAATGTTTAGATGGGTGGACAGATAAAAATATATACAATATAGGAAGCTATCTTGAAAGTGGCAGATGCAGTAAAGATTAAAAAAATAAGAAATATTTATTCAGGATCTTGCTAACTGGTTAAAGGAAAACAAGAGAAACTGACATTAGGTGTATAATTTGGTGAGACTATCAATAACAGGTGGAAGAAGTGAAAAGTGAGAGAGGGTTAAGATGTGCTAAGGAGGGGCTACCAGGGTTGATGTATGTGGATGAGTTACTTGAAGGGAAAAAAAAATGCCTTTTAGAGGCTGCCACTCTAATCTGATTTTAGCCAATCAGTAATGATATCAAATAATAGTGAAAGGATAATTATTTATTATCCATTCAAAGATTTTTTAATTAACGTCAAAATCTTGTCATTATGTTGCATCCAACCTGAGGTTAGAGTTTGGAGCATAACTGCTGATATTAATGCTTCGCATGTGTTCATAGCACATATATTAAGTATGCTAACTCTATGCACACTTTTTTTGCGGGGGACCACTCTCTGTAGGAGTCATTCAGTAACTGTGATACTAGGACACTTTATTCATTCATTCAACAAACACTTACTGAATTCCTACTACGTGCATGAAAAGTTCTGACACTACGCTATGTACTAGGGATGCAGCAGTGAACAAGTGATAGCTAAAACTTGCCCTTTCAGAATTTATAGTCTGGTTAAAGAAACAGAAAAGATAAATGTGCAAGTACTGTTTGGCAAGATGAGTACTGAAGTAGGATTAATCATAGTGTACTATGGGAACTTTGATAATATATGGCTACCTGGTCAAGGAAGGAGCTACTGTTTAGTAAGAGCACCCTAGGCCTGGGTGTAACAGCAATTTTATCCTGAGAGCCACTAGAGAGGCTTAGTCATAATAATGGATATTTGATAATAGAACTAGCTAACATTTACTCACACTTAGAGTACATCAGTAACTTTACATACATTATCCTAGGGAACAAGATGGAATATCATATGTAAATCCCATAGGTGTTGGGAGTATTCCAAGAAGACTTTCTTTAGGCTGCAGTGGCTCCTCAGAGCTGACAGCAAATAACCATCCTGTGGCACTATCTCTTGGTTGGCAAGGAGTTCTACTGAACTTGTTGGAGGAGTAGAGCATAGCACCTTGAGGTTCTTGTGATAGCCAGTGAATGATAAGACTTGGAATAGCTATTCCACATTGCCAGTCACCAGAAGCATATGGATCTAACACTAACAAATCTTCTGGCAGATGCCACTAGGTCACTAGCTTAATGCTGGTAGGTTAAAAATGGCAGAAAAGCAGGGGGACACAAGTTCCTTTTCAATCTTCTATGTAGGTACTATAATGACAGGTAGACTCCTCTGAACCTTGGAAAATAGACACAATGTCCAGGAAAACAGAGAAAACTGGGAGATCCTAATTTGGGAACACTGTGGGACATCTTAGTCAGGAAAATGCTACGTACAGAAAGGAATAAAATGCCAGCTATGGACATTGTTAAGGCCTTTTTCAACCAGACTGATAGCATTGAATAAAATAATCTATTATATTTAATGATCCCTGCTGAAGCTTATCAGAAATGATGGTATTTCATAGGTGATCCCTGTGCACTTTGAGCTCAAGTCCCAATTATTGGTAAAATGATTCCTACATATTGCTCTCTTTGAATCAAACCTTGTTCTTCAGGAATCATAGGAAATCAATGTTAGCAAAAACAAAGCTAATTAATTGACATATATTTATTGATTGCCCATGGGCAGGGTAATGTACTAGATTCTTAGAAATAAATAAAAAGATTTAGTTGAATCTTTAATTTTAATTTTGATCCTCTAGGGTGTCATTGATCATGAATAAACACAACTCACTAACTTAAGGATTAGGTATCTGAGTGACTGCATCTACTATTAAAATAATATTAATCAATCCACGTTCTTCAATATTCTTATTGGAACCATAAACACAGATATATCTCTAGCAATTACTGATTTCCTACCACGAGCATTTAAAGATGGGCATTTGTCTTTACCCCTAAAGAGCTAATATACGGAGCTTTTGCCTCAAGCCACATGGGTATGCATAAACTATTTGAAAATATTTTAAAAATTAGACCCGATATTATACATGATATTGCATGTAATGATGGAACGACATTGCCTACTTTTATCATCTCTATTTTCCACTTCATGGCTGTGGCTATATACTTAAGAAAACAACATCTTTTTACTGATGACTGGGCTTTATGAAGGCTTATTCTGGCAATCCACAAGAGAAATTCAGTTTATTTCCCAGCATTTTGCCTGCTAGAAAAAACATCCAATCCTCAGTATGATTATTGCACTGATGTCAGAAATCACAAGCTGAAATATGTCATTAATGTAGGTCTTTGATAATTCTATTTCTTCCTCAACGGAAGAGAATTCTAATGATGATCTTGCCTTGGTAATTGGCTTCTGATTTTTAAAGTGACTATGTTCAAGTTGATAGTTCAAATATTTACTATGCCTAACTGGTTGTTTTCTTTTCTCGAGAATCAGTCATGAAAATGGAAACTGAAATAAGATTCCATTAGTAACTGCAAAATCTTACTGAAATAAAGCCAAGTAGTGAAGTTGAGCAGTAGGACTACAATATTTGTGTTCAGGAGGAAGGGATGCTTTTTCTAAGATAGAAGAAAAATAAATTTTCTGCACTCAAGTAATTTTCCCAAGTAATTTTCAGAATGAGCAAAAAACACGAGACTGTCAAAACAGACAAGTTTCCATTAAAGAAAGGTGTGAGCAAACACAACTAGCAATTACTAACAGAAATCGCCTTCACTACAACAGCTATCAGCTAGACTGCATAGCATATGCAAGAAACTCATCCTTAAAACCCCATTTTCTTTTGTACGGATACTTAAATGAAAGCAACTAGCTAATCCAATTATTCTAATTGTAGTTTTTAAATTAAACATTTTTATTTATTTTGGCTAGGTAGAAAACTCACAAGTTATAGTTATGACACTTTCAAATTCAGTTTACAAATATAGAAGAATAAACATTCTTATATAGTAGTACAGGAAATGACTTTTTTTAAACCTAAAAAAAAGAAATAACTTTTGAGTTTGTCTGAAAAATGTTTGAGCAGACAAGTGTCTGGAGTAGCTTCTATTCAAGTCCAGTTACATCATTTCAGATTGAGGAGTTCTAATGGGGAGGGATCTGTGGATCTGTCACTGATTTAATAAAGATCCTTACTAAAGTCTGGCAAATGCTTTCATAATTTATACATATGGAAAGATTAATACTAATCTTTCCCTATTTATAAGTTAAGGAATGATAAATATTATTTCTACAAGACTACATAATCTCAGCTTGATTTTTTTCTCAGACTTGTTTTTAAATAAGTTATTTCTTAAATTGTGAGTAAACCCTCAACCTCGGCATATTCTGACAAATACCTCAAATTGAAAGAAATTCGCCCATGTCACACCTCAATGATATAAGTCAAAATATAGGATCTTAACTCAAGTTGATGGTGGAAATTCCGGCTTGCTTTTTCTATCAACTTTATATAATCTTGAAAGTTGGTCTTCTTATCTCTCTCTAATCCTTCTGAAATGTTAAGGACATGAGTAATGGCTTGAAAAAAAAATGAATGACAGATCTTCACCATCACATTAATACCTTCTAAAGCAATGAGCCAAAAATGTTCCATAAAGGTTTATTTTTAAAAAAATTCAGTGTAAAAATGGACATTATAAACTTAACCATTCTTCTTGACCTGATAAGCCTTGTACTTTTACTAATTTGATGCATGCTTGGAGTATTCATGTCTAAATAAAGGTATCACATAGGTTATTCATTCAACATTGGTCAGAGGAAATGAAATTTAACTGGATTTCCAATTTAATTTGTAAAAGGAACCCAGTTCTTTGGAAATGAAATGCTATAGCTTTCCCTAACAACCCTGTGGTTGCAAATAAGTTATAGCCTTTTTTTTTTTACCTACCTATATATTTTGTTTAAATAGTTTACACTTAGTCTAACAAGGTAAACCAACGATTGGGAGCGCCCTTCCTAGAAGTACTCTATGGCACACATTTTATTTGAATGTCACTCTATGTAAGATATATTTCATTTTTAGAATAAAGTGATTTGAAATTTATTATATTTGGGGGAATTTCATAGGTAATATATACACACTATAGTATTCACCTCAGAAAAATATAACTACGAAGAATCATTTCTGCCCCAAACACCATCTTATACAATCGAAAGGTCAACAGAAATACATTTAAGGATATCTGCTCCTTTAGATAATATGCACTACATTGTCTTTCCAGAAATCTACTACCACTAATACTCATTCACTGGAGGAGTGAGGACTAGTTAATAGATAACAAGTGACCCACACTACATTGGTTACTTTGCTAGTATATGTCCGTCATTTTCTTTCCTTCTTCCAATCCCTATCACAACTCTCTTACTAAGCCTTCTCCTTTTGTTGTACACTAAATAAATAAGAGCTTGGAAAGGTTTATTAGAAGCAATATAACCCTCAAATTTCTTTCTCTCAGATGCTTAGTGGCCCTGTACAATTGGCATTTGTGGATACAGAGTAATGGTTTGCTTTGTGCCTCTCACATAAATCTAAACTGTGAGTCTATTTCTTTTCAGAGAGACCTACATCTAAGGAAGGCTATAATTTTCTAAGCTCTGAAGCTGAGTATACTTGGTGCTTTGGCGTGCCAGTGGGAATTAATGAAAGTATTTCTCTGTGAACTCTGATGATGTTACTGACTTGTCACTTAATCATATTAGATATTTTCCATTGTAAGAAGTCCAGGATGCACCATGATTTTGTTTGGAGGTTTTCCCTGTTTTTCCCATAGTCTTCTGTTTTTTACCAATGATATTAGATAGTAATTTAATTTCTCTGCCTCAGATTACTCTGGTAAAAATAATGAGAGGAGAGTTGGTACATTAGGTGAGAAATAATGGTGTAGGAATAGGTGACGATCAGCATTTCTTTGTTCATTTTCAAAGGTAGTTTGCCATTTTCATGTGTTTCATTCTATAGGAATAGCTTTGTTTTATTTCATTTGATAACTGGGATATGAGAAATAGAATCAAGCTGTGAAAATGTTAATGACAAAATCTCAGTAAGTGCTATTTCTTTAAATGTGATGCAAATTTCATCAGGGGGTTCTATCAGGGGGTTCTAACCTTTATAACCTTAGTCTTTAGGAAAAATAAAACACAATTCTCAATAAAAATCCAAATCTGCATATTAACCAAATTTTGCTTCTCTTTGGAGGAGGTAGAATAAAAATGCAAATAAACAATGCATCAATATAAGAAATGAGGGATATTGCATTTACATAAAGCTTCATCCAAGTCTACGTGAGAAATATAAAAAATTCCACATTAGTAAACTTGAAATTCATGAGGTCCTAATGATGTTCCCCTGAATTCTATAGGCCTGGCACTGAATGATTCACATCCTGAGCATTGACAAAATCAGATCCATTGTTCCCTTAATTTCATTATTTTTTCCTGTAAAATAGTTCCTTTTCAGATGAGCACTATGATAGGTAATGACAAGTACAATAAAAATGAAAATGTCCTTAGTTAACAATGAATGATTAAATTGTCCCCGTAGCAGTCAATACAGTTCCATATTCCTTGTGAGTTAAAAGATGACTTTGGAATGTGCTTCAACCATCATTTTAATATACATTGTTCAGCATGAGAAAATTAGCTTACCAAATAATGCTTTCTAAAGAGCCTCTAAAATAAATGCAGCAATCAGCAATACATACTGAATCCACATCCAGAAAATCTCCATTTTTAGATAGAATGAAGCATATAATCCATTGCAGAGGACGAGATTCAGGTAAAATGGCACATTTGACTCTGAAAAGAACATTTTTATTCTGTTCAAAAGTTGCATCTAAACACTAAAAGCAGCAAGGATTTCTTCAGTTTTCCATTTGCTAATTGTTTCTAATCTGTTCTGCAGCGAAAAACACAGTGTACTAATGGATAATCAGTAAGAAGGAGGGAATGGCTTTCAGCTAGCTCCCATTCTCTTAAGGTCCAGAGAAGGCATCAGCTGTGGTTTGGAGGTTCTGATACCTACTGGGTAGCTGCTGGGTGCTGTCACCAGCCAGCTGAAAGACATGAGATTTGAAATGTCCCTTTGCTCTGCAAGACTGTCAGCTTTCACTTTTCTTTTTATATTGTCTGGTCCAACGCCTTATTCAGGGTTTCTAAAGTACCTGTGCTTTGTAAGGAGCTCCAGCTTGGACAAGACTAATTCCTCCTTTACCCCCGATGTCTAGATTACAGACTAACAGAAAGGAAAAATAAATAGCATAAGTTATACAAGTGAAAAAATTGCCTCAAATGTGTTTTTCTTGGAGTTTCATACTGTGCATCATGGTATTCAGAGCAGAAATTTACCTTCCGATTTATATTTTGCTTAATTAGGAAGGTGAATATTAAAATGATTGTGCATTTTTTTGGGATCTCATCAAATTAAAAAGTTTCTGCACAGCCAAGGAAACTATCATCAGAGCAAATAGACAACCCACAGAGTGGGAGAAAATATTTGCTCTGTACACTTCTGATAAAGGTCTAATAACAAGAATCTATCTAGAACTTAAAAGGATTTACAAGAAAAAATCAAACAACCCCATTAAGAAATGGGCAATGGAAATGAACAGAAACTTCTCCAAAGAAGACAGAATAATGGCCTGCAAACATATAAAAAAATGCTCAACATCTCTAATCATCAGAGAAATGCAAATCAAAACCACAATGAGATACCACCTAACCCCAGCGAGAATGGCCTGTATCCAAAAATCCCAAAACAACAAATGCTGACGAGGATGTGGAGATACAGGAACACTCTTACACTGCTGGTGGGACTGCAATTTAGTGCAGCCTTTTTGG
>VBSM01003018.1:2917619-2933395 GCA_008086735.1 Cheirogaleus medius
TGTAACCCTAACAATATTTGTACTCCCATTATATGATGAAATAAAAAAAAAGAATTATCCTGCTCCAATGACGTAGACTGGTTCATGAGGGTAGACTGTGGCCTTGTGGATCAATCTGTCCCCTGTAAATAACTTTACTTCTGGGCTTTATATGTATCTCATTAATTTAGTGTTTAAAAAATAAAATATGATAATTTAATACATAAAAGAATCCCCATAGTCTTTTAAGAATGATAGGCTGATATATATTTGCCTGAACTAAGCATGTCATTATATGGATTATAACAGCAAATAATGATATCAAACATTTCTTAACTTGATATGTATAACACTGTAAAATACTGTGCATGTGTCACCCATTTCATCCTCTTAAGAACCCCATGAGGTCTATACTACCATTACCCCCATTTTATAGATGAAGAAATAGGATTCATTTCTTTACCCCCAAATCATAAAACATATAAGCATTTGAGCTGAGTTTCAAACCCACATAATATGGGAAAGGCCTTCTTCTTAACCACTGCAGGTATTTTGAAGGCAAATATTATGTATCATTTATTAATGATGCTGTGGCCTGCTTAAACCTAGGACATCATAAAATTGTTGCCACAGGGAAAGAAGGAGGGTTATTCTGTTCTATTTCAAGATAGAGAAAATGACTCCATTATTGGCTATTTTGAGTATGAAGAGCCATTATTGATAGGTTAATGTGCAGTAGCCAGTTGGATATACAGGCCTGACTCTCAAGAGGGAAGCAGTATGTATATGGATGATAACTGAAGCCATAAGAAGAGATTTAATAATCTAGAGAATACAAGCAGAATAGACAACTACTGAGGCTGGAAAGTGGGGATCGATAAGACATCAAACATTTAGGAAGAGATGAAAGAAGAGGAAAAATCAAAAGAAAAATAGTGGTGGTGTGAAACAGAGAGAAAGCAGTATTGTAAGAGTCAAGAGAAGAGTTGTTTTCAATCGAAAAGAGGTGATTAACATGTTCAATGCTGCAGAAAGGAGAAATAAGGTAAGAACTGAAAGGAGCAATAAATTTTACTTGGCAGTCACTGGTGACCTTAGCAAAAAGGAGTTTAAGGATGGTGATAAGGACAGAAGATAGAATGAAAAGGGTTGAGTAATTAAGAAATAGATGAGAAAATGAAGAAAGCTCTTGCTTATTAAAGGAAAGAGACAGGTAAACAGTTTGAGAGGGAAACAGAGTTCCAGGAGGGACTTTTTAGGCTGGGGTGTCCTGGAATGATCTGTATGCCAGTGGGGAGAAGTCAGTAGTCCAGGAGATAGTGACGGTACAGGAAAAAAGATAAATGTCTCTAGGTTTACATGACTTTAAGAAAGGATAGAATCAACAGAAAGACAGAGGGCTGGACTTGGCCCTGAAAAAGAAGAGGAACTCTTCTTTTGGGAGAGAGTGGTTGAACCAAATGACCTGTTAAGATCCTTCACAATACTGATGCTCTTTGATAAAGGACAGAAAAACCCTATAGCTATTGTAATGAGTTTTGGAAAGCTAAGAAGGAAATAGACTCCCATGGGCTTAGACTGGCTCTATATGTCACAAAACAATGTTACAAGGAGCCGGTCTACTTCAGATAACTACCAATAACACCTTCCCCTAATGCTAAACCTAGATTTTTTTCAATAAAGAAATCTCTATCTTTTCCTGTCTTGTTTGTCTTCTTCTAAAAGCTGAGAATGAAATGTGATACCTTTGTACAAAATTGGCATGCAATCTACATGTAAGTTGATAAGGATATATTGGAAATATGTCACTTTAATAATGTGGACTGGATTTCCTTCCCTCTCCCCTGACCCCCACCTTGTCCTTACTATCTCTAGATTCCCTCTACTTCTCCCTAAAATACCTTTAGGATTTCTTCTGTGTGCATAACAAATAACAGCATGATATACATTTCAGCACTTCTTCAAAGAGGTTTCCAGGTGCTAGATAGATACAAGCAGTAGAAAAGCTTGTGTTTTTTCCTTTAGATCTAAATAGTCTGAATCTCAGTATTGCTCATGGGAACTGTTTCAAAGGCTGAAGTGTCAGAATCAGAACGGAAAGAAATGTGTGGGTGGGAAGTTCTACAAGCAAACCTGTCACACTCTTCTTTCATTTTCAGACCTGAATATGCATGGATGCAGAAATTATAGCTTATTCCATAGTTTTTATTGTCAGCATCAAATATAACAAAAAAATGTCAAGAAGATCAGATTGGTATATTTAGGTGAAAATGTTCAACAGACTTGATCTTTAACTCCAATAGCTGTCTGTTAAAAAGCCTTTTAATTCCCTTTGAACATACTTTAAGAGACAGCTCTGGACAAAGTCTAGAGTAAAATCTCATTTATTCAAATTTCACTACTTTGAAATTTATAATAATTTTAAAACAGAATAGGGAGGAAATTTGTTTGTGCTTAGAGATTCCTTTATACATACACTACAAAATAACGATGCTGAAAAGAAACTTAAAAAAAATACTTGCAGGTCAAATTATAAAGATACATGCATAAGAATGTTCACCACGGCACTGTTTTATAACAACAACAAAGGAAACAATTCATCAACAGCAAACTAAATAAGCAAATTATGGTACATACATATAACAGAATATTATTCATCTTTTTAAAATAATGATGTGGATGTTCATATATTGACATAAAAATACATGCACAAGATGTAAGTGAAAAAAGCAAGTTAGAGAACATCTCATATAGAATTATCACATTTATGCACAATTAAGTACATACATGTGTAAATATATAGAGAGGGGCATACAGGTGACAGACACTGAAATCTCTGGGAGGTGAGTTGGGGGTGATGTTTTATTTCATTACATATTGGTGTAAAAAAATTAGAAATAAAAAAATGACTTGTGAACAAACTCTTCTGGAATCTTCAAACCACTTATATTTATGTGTAAACAACTGATACACTAATTATATATCATTTCATTAATTCAGGTCATCTGAGGACTCCTACTAAACAAGAGTTAGTACAGTTTGAGTTAATCTAGGAAATAGATGTAATTACACTTCTTTAAAAAATACTTTATAAGACTGACCTGCTTCATAATTATATTTTAGTTGCAAGTGGGTTTTGTGTGGGAAGGAGGGTGTGTGTGAACTGAACAGTAAATTTTAATGTTGTTCTTTAGCTGTGGCACACATACACACCACCATCACCATCACCACCACCACCATCATATCATCATTTCCATTATTAATCTGTGTCATCATAAGGGATATTAAAAAGATATTAAAATTAATTACATAACTCTTAGGGGAAATAAATGTATACTTAAAATACTCATAGTCTTCCCTAGCAACAAATCTAAACAAGTGAGAAAGGAATCAATGGTAGGACTATAGAAGTTCAATATAAATTAGGCTGAATGACATCTCTGCTTCATATAGAGGGATACTCTTAGCAAGCAACACCTCTGTTTTTCTTATTCATATTTACCTGATTTGGGACCAATCAGCATTTCCATACCAAAAGGTAAAATAAAATTATGAATCTTAAAAACACAGGCAACATTTATCAATACATTTTCCTCATATAGAACTTGGATATTTATTCATCACATTGATTGAGTTTAAACATTATTCTTGGAAGTTGTTACAATGCCTGAACTAACTAATCAATTAATTAAATATTTCAGCCCACATTTATTGAACACCCACTATATGGCAGGCACTGTTCCAGGCACTGGGGATAGATCACTGAACAAAATAAAGACCCTGCCCTCAAGGAGCTGACATTCTAGTAGGAGACAATAAACAAATTAGTATGTAACAATCATTCAACGAAAATAGTGAACAGAATAAAAATCTTCCCTGCAAAGAATTTATAATCTAGTGTGCAGTTACAAACAATATACAAATAAACATTGTATTCAACAAATGTATATTCAACAAATTTAACATGACTTGACCTATTTATATGTGCTATATATAAATCATGGATACGTAAAATGGATATATAAATAATGTATAATGGGAGATGGGAAATGATGGTGTCAAAGAGCTATTTTAAATTAAGTAGTCAGGGAAGCCTCTTTGATAAAGTGATATTTGAACAGAGACTTGAAGGCAGTGAGAAAATGAGCAATGGGGATATCTGGCTGTTTCTTCTGCCTATTCTGGAAATACACAGAAGAAAAAGTCAGTGCAAAGGCTGTAAAGCATGGGTGCGTTTGTTACAATGTGATGAAGGAACAGCAGGAAACCCAGTGTGACTGGAGCATAGTGAGTGGTGAGCGAGGAGCTAATGAATGTTGGGAGGGTGAGGTCAGAGAGATATCTAGGGGTCCACATCATGAAGGGCCTTACATTTCATACTAAGGATTTTGGACTTTGGGAATCCATTGGAGGAATCTGAACAGAGAAGTTATTATTTGATCTGATTTACTATTAAAATGATAACTATATGGAACACAGAGTCAGGAGGCATAAGGATGGAAGCAGGGAAACTAATTAGGTGGCTATTATAATAATTCAAGTGTGAGAGGGTGGACCTAGAAGGTAGAATTGAAGGTGATGAGAACTGGTTTGATTCTGAAGTATATCTATTTTGAAGGAAAAGCCAAGGTCTGCTGATACATTGGGTATATAATACTAGAGAAAGAGAGGAGGCAAGGATAACTCCAAGGATGTTGACCTAAGCAACTGTAAGGATGGCAGCTGCTATTTATTAAGATGGAGAAGCCTGTAGACATGGAATAATCAGGGAAGAGATATGAACATTTCTACTTTGGATATGTTAACTATAAGATGCTAATTAGGCATCCAAATGGAAATGTCAAGAAAAAGTTAGAAATATGACTCTGGCCTTTAAATAAGAGGTCAAGGCTGGAGAATTTGGGGAGTCACCAGTATAAAGAAAATATCTGAAGCCATGAGAGTGGTACCTCAAGAGAGTGAATACAGAGAAAAGAACAAGTTAAAGAACTGAGTCCTGGGCCCACCACAGTTTAAAGGTAAGGAAGATGAGAAGAAACCAGTAAAGGAGACTTAGAAGGACCAGCCAGTGAGGTAGTAGGAAACTAAGAGAGTATGGTGTCCTGAAAGCCAAGTGAAGAATATATTTTCAGGAGGAAGAAGTGGTAAACTGTATCAACGACCACTGTTAGGTCAAGGAAGAGGAGGACTGAGGACTGGACACTAGATTTGGTGACTTTGAGAAGAATAATTGGATAAAATCATGGGGGGAAAACTTGACTGGAACAGGGTTAAGAGAGAATTAGAAGAGATGAGGTGAAGATAAGGAGCATACACTTCCTCGAGGGGTTCTGCTGTAAAGGGAAACTGATAAGTGGAGTGGTAGCATAATAAAGGGAATTTTTTCTTATTGAAATGGGAGAAATAAGAGCATGTTTGTATGCTGACAAGGAAGATCTGGTAGATAGGGAAACTTGATGATATAGGACAGAGAGGAAAAAAAAAACAATTTCTGGACTGATAAATTTGAGTAAGAGATAGGGAGTTGAATCCAGTGCAAAATTGTACAGACGGACCTTATATAGGAACAAGGAAAATGATCTAAAATAACAGAATAAAAGACAGAGTATGGAGTACATCTAGAAGTTGGTAAGTAGATATGGTGGTGGGAGTATAAGCAAATTTTGTTTTCACTTTGTTATTTTCTGTGAAATAAAATCCTTAGCCTAAGGGGGTGGGGGAGACATTTAGGATTTCAGGACAGAGAAGGTATATAATAATTAACTAGGCTGGTATCAAAAAATTCAACTAGGGAAATTCTAATACTTAATACTAAAAAGGAAAAGGAGGAGAAGGGAAAGGAAGAGAAGGGAGAGAAGGAGAAGGAAGAAGGGGGAGGGGAGGAGATTGGGAAAAGAAGAAACTGAACATTTACTAGGTACTGGGCACTGCTCTAAGGTTCTTTATATATGGTAACACACTTGAATCTCTTAACCCTATTATCACAGTTTTCTATTATTATCCCCATTTCATAGATGAGAAAATAAAGTCAGTAACTCATTTGACCAGAAGGCTTACTGGGCTGCACTGATGGCCCATTGATGGTCATGAATTTAAAGCAAAACCAATCAGCATGGTTTTGTTTTGCTCCAGTAGCACTAGTATAGATTGGAACAGATGTGGATTTAACTAGGGCTGGCATGTTGCCAGTTGATTAATGATGGTGGGAGAGACAGAAAATTGAATCAATGGTGTATGAAAAAGTGATTATTATGAGGTCTGTGACATCTAAGTTGGGAAAGGAGAGAAGTGAGGACATGGAAATGGATGGGGACGAGATGGGAGTTGAGGAATTGTGAAAAAGTGTTAGAGTGATATACTTCCTCCAATAGGATTAAGACATTCTAAGAGTCTGGGAACTAGAAAAAAAATGAACTGTAAAAGTAGAAGGTAATAGTCAAAGAGTAGGATGCTTGAAATTGAGATAGTGGGCACAGTGGTGCACACCTATAGTCCCAGCTAATACAGTGGCTGAGGCAGGAGGATCGCTTGAGCCCAGGAATTAGAGACCAGTCTTGGCAACATGGCAAGACCACATCTCAATTATTAAAAAAGAAAGAGAGAAATGAAATTGAGATGGGGCAGAGGACAGAAGTTACTGTTGATGACAGTCTAAGGTTTTCCATAAGAGTGAATGGCTGAGACATGGTGGACAAGATCATTGGAGGAGAAAACTTCAAGGAAGTGAGAGGTCACAGCACTTGAGAATCATCTACACAGATACTGAAATCATCAAGATTTATAGCAAGAGTAATGCTGGAGGGTATGACAATGAACTAGGAGACAAAATTGTCATGGGCCAATGAAGAAAATGACATTGGGCCTTGGAGAAAATGATAACCGAACACAAGAAAGGCTCCCAAAGTTTTTTTTTTTTAATTGCAAAGATGTGGAAACAACCCAAGTGCCCACCAATATATGAGTAGATTAATAAAATGTGGTATATGTATATTATGGAGTACGACCCAGACATAAAAAACGGTGAACTGATACCTTTTGTAACAACCTGGATGGAACTGAAGACCATTTTTCTAAGTGAAGTATCGCAAGAATGGAAAAACAAACACAGCATGTACTCCCAAAGGGTTTTAACTTTTCTTCATCAGAGGTGCAGTCAAGGGAGAACTAAATAGTGGTGTACAGTATACAGCAAACTAATAGTGAAGGACAAACATTTGGCAGTTCTCATGGTTATGGTTCTGATGAACACCCCAAACTCTTGCTGCTTTCTCAGGTAATCAGTTCATTGTTTCTATCAATTTGCTGCTTCCTAACTTCTGTTGCTATGAGCTTGTTAATTCTATGGATAATGTTTCTCAGGCCCTTTTTTCCCAATGAAGCAAGCTAGACTTTGTATGATGTAAAAGCAAATCATTTGTTGGGACAAGTTCCAAACATAAATATTTGTTAGATGGTGATATATTTTTAAATGTCCTTGTCACTTAGCCCAAGAAATAGGATTTGCTCAACCGCAAGGCAAAGGATAAATGAAATCTAAATATTTCTAAAATATGAACTATTCACAAATTTGTTATGAAAATACTGAGAATCATAATTGTCATCTGCTATATTTTAACTCTACGTTGTATACTACATACACCAATAATTCTAAGAAAGAAAAACTCTTCTTTTTCTGATATTTAATTTATTATATAAATATTATATAATGAATGTAAATATTGTATAAATATTATAAATTATATTTATTATTTTATATTTTTATTATATTTATTTTACTCCATTGAGGCAATTCTGATCTTCTAACATGAATCTCAAAGACAATGCCACAAATTGAATCAACACCTACACAAAGGGCAGTAGAACCTTGAGGTTAGACACTGTCAAAAGGGTCCATTGTTTTGTTTTTTTTCTTTTATAAAAGTAATACAATAAAATTAATTTTGGGAACTTTGATAGAGGCATGAAATAAGAATTGCATATAATTCTATGTGGTGATAACCATTTTGAATATTTTAAAATATGTTTATCTTCGGTAGGGAATGAGAGCCAAGAGATGAGGCCTGAATCCTCCAAGAGGCTTTTTTGTTGCTGTTGTACCCTCTCAATCTTTTCATTTTGTAATAATTCAGGGTTCTGCTAAATCATGGAGAAAATAGATGATAGTTTCTAAGGCATCATTACTATTAATTTAGGGTTTTGCTCTAGATAAGAAATAGTTGTTTTGAATGAATAGAAATATTTTCAATCTACAATAAAATCCAAGCGGGGAAAACCAACTAAAGATTAGAGACAACAGAAAAAGACATAAGGAGGAAAAAGCTAGAAAACACTTTCATACTTTAGACTTTTGATGGCACAGTAAATCTGCAGCTACTTCGTCCCTGGCCTTACAAAATCTACAAGGTCTATTAGCCCAGCAGCCTAAGAAAACAGGGTGAGCTGGAACTAAGTAAGGTACAGGCTAAGTTTATGAGGCCATTCAGGGTTCAAAGGCATGTTAAAATATGGATTGGATTAATGTACTTGGAAGACCCATTTAAATGTCCAGTAGATTTATTTCCATGAATACATGCTTTCTTCACCAATGTGTCTCACTGACTACATAAAGCCTTAATTGTGCCCTCAGTCTCCCAATCTCTAAAATAGGGAAGATATAAAGGATAAATGGTTATTATCTGAATTCAAGAGTAGATAATCCTTATGGAGATTGTCATGATTTCCTTATAAGGAATTCACAAGGATATGGATTCTTTCCCATAAATCACTCAATCAGAAATTTAAAAGATTGAAAATATGATTAATACTTAAACTAGCTCTTTCTTTAAATTTAGTTGATCCTTTCACAGAGAGATTTTCATATATTTCATTATATTATATACTCCCCATTATAGTCATGCACTGATAGAACATTTCTGCAAAACAGAATAGCAGAAATAGTGATAAACTATGGGAAGATATCTTAGGAAATAAAGTAGCATTCCAAATAAATTATCCCTTGAAATTGATAACTAAACTGTTAGATTCAGTCATGTCAACTTTTCTTCTAGTAGCTTTTCTGATATATGACAAATACCATTCACATTTATCTCAGGTCCAAAACAAAGTCAGAAGAAGCTACAAGTGTGAGCCTATTTGTGTATAATGTCCTACTTGTGCACATTTACAACTAGACCATATATTTTTATTGCTAGACAGGTGAGACATGGAAAGTCTTTGCTTTGAAATGATCCCAGACTTATATAACATAAACTTGAATGAGTGTGGTTTTTTTTTCACTGATATTCTCAGGTTATTTAACTTAGAACAGCATTTAGCCTATAATGAACAAAAGTAAACTCACTCAAATAAAACAGTGTAACAAATCACTCACAAAACTGTTCTTTTTACAAAATGTTTCATTAAAAAGTCTAAAAATCTTGATTGCTTTTCTGCAAGCTGCACTTCTAAGGGAAAATTAAATTTTAGACTCTACAATTGCATGAGCCTTAAGAAGTGTTTCTAAAATTTTTGTTACATGAAAGAAGGTGGCCACAGTCCAATGTTCATTCAGCCATGGTGATGGGGATGCAAACATTTTCTGAGAACCTATATATGACAGATAATTTACATAAGTAACCTCATTGAACCACAGGAATAGGTAATACTCCATTTTTTATCAAGGATTCTGTATGGTAATGTGCCCAAGGCCACACAGCTGGAAAGTGATAGGATATACAGGCACACCTCAGAGACACCATGGATTCAGTTCCAGACCACTGCAATAAAGGGAAATCACAATAAAGTGAATCACCAGAACTTTTTTGTTTCTTTGTGTATATAAAAGTTACGTTTACTCTATACTGTAGTCTATTAAATGTGAAATAGCATATGTCTAATAAAAAACCAGTGCACATACATTAATTAAAAAATGCTTTATTGCCGGGCGCGGTGGCTCACGCCTGTAATCCTAGCTCTCTGGGAGGCCGAGGTGGGCGGATCGTTTGAGCTCAGGAGTTCGAAACCAGCCTGAGCAAGAGCGAGACCCCATCTCTACTAAAAAAATGGAAAGAAATTAATTGGCCAACTAAAATATAGAAAAAAATTAGCCGGGCATGGTGGCTCATGCCTGTAGTCCCAGCTACTTGGGAGGCTGAGGCAGAAGGATCACCTGAGCCCAGGAGTTTGAGGTTGCTGTGAGCGAGGCTGATGCCACGGCACTCTAGCCGGGGCAACAGAGTGAGACTCTGTCTCAAAAAAAAAAAAAAAAAAGCTTTATTGTTTAGAAAATGCTAATGATCATCCGAGCCTTTAGCAATACATAATGTTTTTGCTGCTGGAGGATCTTGCCTCCATGTTGATGGCTGCTGACTGATCAGAGTGGTGGTTTCTGACAGTTGGTGGGGCTATAGGAATTTCTTAATATAAGACAATGGTAAAATTTGCCACATCAATGGTCTCTTTCTTTCATGAAAGATTTCTTTGTAGCATGCAATGTTGTTTGAAAGCATTTTGTCCACAGTAGAACTTCTTTCAAAATTGGAGACAATCCTTTCAAACTCTGCAGCTACTTTACTTTTATCAACTAAGCTTACGTAATATTCTAAATCCTTTGTTGTCATTTCAACACTCCTCATAGCATCTTCGCCAAGAATAGATTCCATCTCAAGAAACCACTTTCTTTGCTTATCCATAAGAAGCAACTCCTCAACTGCTCGAGTTTTATCATGATATTGCAGCAATTAAGTCACATCTTCAGGCTCCAATTCTAATTCTAGTTCTCTCACTATTTCTATCATATCTGCAGTTATTTCCTCCACTGGACTCTTCAACCCCTCAAAGTCATCCATGAGGGTTGGAATCAAGTTTTTCCAAATTCCTGTTAATGATATTTTGACCTTTTCCTATGATTTATGAATGTTCTTAATGACATCTAGAATGGTAAATCCTTAACAGAAGGTGTTCAATTTACTTTCCCCAGATCCATCAGAGGAATCAATATCTATGGCAGCTATAGCTTTATAAAGTATATTTCTTAAATACTAAGACTTGAAAGCCAAAATTATTCCTTGATCCATGGGCTGAAGAATGGATGCTGTGTTAGCAGACATGAAAACAACATTAATCTCATTGTACATCTCCATCAGAGCTCTTGGGTGACCAGGTGCACTGTCAATGAGCAGTAATAATTTGAAAGGAATCTTTTTTCTGAGCAGTAGGCCTCAACAGTGGTTTTAAAATATTCAGTCAATAATGTTATAAACAGATATGGTGTTATCCAGATTTTGTTGTGCCATTGGTAGAGCACAGGCAAAGTAGATTTAGCATAATTGTGAAAGGCTTTTTGAAATGGTAAATGAGCATTGGCTTCAACTTGAAGTCCCCAGTTGCATTAGCTCCTAATAAGATAGACAACCTGGCCTTTGAGGCTTTGAAGCCAGGCATTGACTTCTCTCTAGCTTTGAACATTTTAGATGACATCTTCTTCCAATAGAAGGCTGTTTCATCTACATTGAAAATCTGTTGTTTAGTATAGCCAACTTCATTGATTAGCTTTAGATCTTCTGGATAACTTGCTGCAGCTTCTACATCAGCACTTGCTGGTTTATATTATATTTTTATGTTCTGGAGATGGCTTCTTTACTTCAACTTGATGAACCAACCTCTACTAGCTCTCTCATCTCTCTGAGCCTTACTAGAATTGAAGAGAGTTAGGGCCTTGCTCTGGATTAGGATTTGGCTTAAGGGGATGTTGTGGCTCAATTGATCTTCTACCCAGATCACTAAAATTTTCTCCGTATTAGCAATAAAGCAGTTTTGCTTTCTTATTATTTGTGTGTTCACTGGAGTAGCACTTTTAATATCCTTCAAGAATTGTTCCTTTGCATTCACAACTTGACTAACAGTTTGGGTCAAGAGGCCTAGTTTTCAGCCTATCTTGGCTTTCAAAAAGCCTTCCTTACTAACCTTAATAATTTCTAGCATTTGATTTAAAGTGAGAGATGTGTGACTCTTCTTTTCACTTTAACACTTAAAGGCCATTCTAGGATTATTAACTGACCTAATTTCAATATTGTTGTGTCTCAGGGAATAAGGAGGCAGCCCGAGGAGAAGGAGAGAGATGTAGGAATGGCCAGTGAACTCAGAACACACACAATATTTTTTTCCTACAAACTTCAATTTTATTTATTTATTTTTTATTTCAAAATATTAAGGGGGTACAAATATTTCTGTTACATGGATAGCTTTTATAATGCTTAAGTCAGTGCCCATCACTCTAATAGTGTTCATTGTACCTGTTAGGTAGGTTTTTCTGCTCCCCTCCTCTCCCTTCCCCTTCTTGATTTCCAAAGACTTTTACTTTTTTCTGTGCCCATGTGTGCCCATCAATTAGTTCCAAATTATTAGAGAGTACATGTGGCATTTGTTTTTCCATTTCTGAGATAGTTCACTTAGGATAGTGGTTTCCAGTTCCGTCCATATTGCTACAAAGGACATTAATTATCATTCTTTTTTTATAGCTGAGTAGTACTCCATTATACTCATACATATATGACATTTTATAAATCTACTCATGAATTGATGGACCCTTAGATTGATTCCACATCTTTGTAATTGTGAATTTTGCTGCAATTAAACATTTGAGTGCAACTGTGCAATTTTGAAAAATTGACTTCTTTTCCTTCGGGTAGATACCCAGTGGTGAGATTGCTGGGCCAAATGTTAAGACTATATTTCTTTGAGGACTTTCCATACTGTTTTCCATACAGGTTGTACTAATATGTAGTCCCACCAACAGTGTATAAGCATTCTTTTCTCTCTGCATCCATGCCAGCATCTACTGTTTTTTGACTTTTGAATAAGGATTCCTTCTGTGGTATCATACACAATATTTTATCAATTAAGTTAGCTGTCTTGTAAGGGTATGATTCATGGTGCCCCAAAACAATTATAATGGGGACATCAAAAATGACTGATCACCATAACAAATATAAAAATAACACAAAACTTGGAAATATTGTGATAATTACCAACATGTGACACAGAGACACAAAGTGGCCACATGTTGTTGGAAAAAATGGCACCAATAGACTTGCTCGATGCAGGATTGCCATAAACATCAATTTGTAAAAAATGCAATATCTATGAAGCACAATAAAATATAGGTATGCCTATACGTGCTTATGTTGCCTGTACTGGGTCTCAGGGGTGGATTCTCTTATATCCCTATTTTAGTTGACCCTAATACATGGAAAACAAGGCTATTTGTGGCTACCACTGTAATTCTTTCCTCTATGTTTCTCTAAATACATTTTGAGATGGAAAATTTCATGCATTGCCATGTCTAAGAAATATTTATAGTGCCCCCATAAGTTGTACCATTGAAGTGGGCTGTCTAAGAATTAAAAAATGTGCCAACAGTGGAAAGCTACATCATGGAACTCTTCAACATTGTCCTGCAAATTAAATGGACTCAGAATCTTTGTAGTTTCTCACATAATTATATAAATCTCTATCTTCAAATATATTTTTAGAAAAGAAACTTGAGATCATTGATCTTACTGTGTTTCTCTAAAATGAAATAATTTGTACATAAATAAGAATTTTAAAACAGACTTATGTCCTCTGAAAGTTATCTTTCATTTCACTGTCATTTAGAGATCGATTAAAGGAGTCTGTAAACTATGAAACAGCGTTACCTGCCTCATTTATGAGGGAATAGAACAGAACTTCTTGAGTATAATTTTAAGAAATCCCAAATACCAGCATTATTGACACTTGATAAGATTAAATATAAAGGAATAAATAAGCAAAACTAAATCAAACCTGGTATATTAGCCCTCCCTATTACTTCAGACTACCAAAGCTTGGATGTTTTATCTGCTAACAATTCCTCTGAAGAATTCCCAAGTATGTTTTCGTGCCAGCAAAAGTAATATAAATTCTAGGTAATTGTGACTTGATAAATTCATAGAAGATAGAAGGTTCCCATGAATATATCAGCAGCTTGCTGACATTTTGTAGTAACATTAACAGTACCTGTTAACATAGTAAATAACTAGAGTATTCTTGGGGTAAAATTATTTTAATTTGACCTATGATTACATATCTTGTATATTCTGTTATGCCAAGAGATCACTTCTAATAAATATCAACTTTTCTAATACTGTTTTACTGAGTTTGGAATGGAACCATAGATTGGATAATTACCATGTGAGGGAGCAAAGCCTCTAACTACCACAATTACCCACATTAATTCAAATTGCACAAAAAGAAAAATAACAAATGTTTGGAAGACTGCACTATGGGGGAAACTAAACAAACCAGCACCGAAAAAAAAAATCCCCTGATATTAGCAGAGGAAGGAAATCATGTGTTTTTTCTTATTGTACGGGGTAATGCTTGAGCTTTAAGCCCACTTGATTTGCTTCCTAAGCCATTATCAGTGCGGCAAGAATGAAGACTAGGCAAGTGAGCCCTCATTAGATGATTTAATAACTAAGAGCACCAAAAAAGCATATTTCTAAGCCTAGATGTGAAAATATTCAGTTTAGAAATAGCTAGTTATGTACCTTATCATTTTCAAAAGCTGTCTACCTCTCATTGCATACAGCAAATTGCTATATTTTGACAGCATTCACACATTCATTTGTTGTATGAGTCATAGGCCATGGAAATGTGACATTTCCATAGTGCAGCAGGATGAAGAGCAGGACCATTAAGCAAAGGCGATTAGAAGGCACAAACAGTCATCCTTTATTGGTCAAGTCCAATTACATGCCCAGTGGAATTCTAATGTTACTTTTATATAAATAAACCAGATAATTAAAGGCAGAGAAAACTAAAAGAATGCTATCATGAAAGATTCATTAGAAATCTATGCCCACTGTTACGATCATAAGTATATAATAATTGTTCATTTCCCCAGGTATATCCCATCTATTTCAAACATGATCCCCTGACTACCCAGTACTAAGGAATACTCATTAGATCTGCATTCTGCTTAACCTCATTGCTGTGGATTTTATTAAAAATGTAATAATGGGTACAAAGTTGAGGTATTGATTACTTGCAAAACAGATTGAAGGGACCATAGGAATCAAATAAACCCTATCATTTGATATTTGAGGTAATGGAGAACCTGACAAAGGAAGGGAGCTGCCCAAGTTCATACATTCATTTGAACAGAGCTTAGAAGCTGCATTCCTGGCCTTCTAGTTTAGTGTGACCATATTGTGAAACACACATAATTTCAATCTCCAAATGGTTCCTTACTAACATGTATCATTGTGGATCCAGTCATCTCTTACTATGTAAAAGAGAAAAATTATTCATTTTCTCTCAATCTTTGGCCTCTTACATAGTGAAACTTTCTTCTATCATCCACTTACTAAATATTGGTAGAATATCTACTGGGTATTTAGGAATAAATTTGGTATGGTGAGAAATATAAAAGAAGAAGAAGGCATCATTCTTATCCTTAAATAGATTAAAATACGGTTTGGGGGATACCAGATTTACGTGCAAGAAATACGTGGGAATGAAAGAGGTATGTGAAAATGTTACACATTGTGCTCCCAGAACACAAAGTGAGGCACCGTGATGCTTCTCTAGTCTCCTAATGAGGTTATAACAACACAAGAAAATAGTTTAATGATATCTGATATTTCTTATCTCTAATCTCTATTTACAATTGAATTAACAAAGCCTAAACAGGGTTTGGCCTTAAGGACATGCAATCCAATCTCTCTGCTCAAGAGACTTTTGCTCTCTTCAATAAATGGTGCTGGGAAAACTGGCTAGCTACATGCAGAAGAATG
>VBSM01003018.1:2933495-2943993 GCA_008086735.1 Cheirogaleus medius
AAAAAAAAAAGGAAAAGAAAAAGGAAAGAAAAGAAATAATCCTGTCTCATCTGAATTCAGAATGGCATACCTTAAGGGAAAAAGAACTACTAGATAGTCTTACAAAAGAAAATCTCAATTAAAAGCAGAAATTACAATTGAGTTGGTACACTTTGTTTATCAGCCACAGGGAGATACAACTGTCTAGAGGGACACTTTTCCCTTGCATTAAGTGGAATGACCACTAACGGAACATAATTGCCTTGGGGACCACTGTCAATATCAAAACAGTAAAAAAGTCTTTCTAAGACCTTTGGAAACTATATGAATCTGCCACAAGATCATTTCAAAGGCAGTGATTTTAGAATTCTGCACAAGATTGAGACTCATCAAACAACTAAAGAAAAGTTCATGTATCTTGCACGAAAGCCTCTTAATGGTTTCTTGGCCAGTACTGTCTAACAAATAAAGGTACTTTACCTACAACTTGTAGAATGAAAGAACCCTTTCAGTGTAACTCTATGCCATAATAAAGGTGTCATGAATGAAAAAAAAATTAATGGTCAAAATGGTGAATTTCACATTATCACTTTTTATTTAATTATTGTTTCAAATTATACCTACTTGGACTTTGCATTCAATTCAACAGTACAAAACAGCAGTCCAAATATAGTTGTTTTTCTTGACTACTTGACAAGTGCACATACTGTGATGTAAGGTAATGTAGGCAATAGGGCTTTGAAAGTATAAGTCACCATACTTAATAGCATGTATTTAATATTATTATTACACTAGGCTGTCTCTATAATCCTACCCTTCGAGTCCTAGAGACAACTTAGAAGGGAAACTATTTTTATAGCAAAGTTTCTTTGGCATGCCACAAACTAAACTCCCTCAAATGGGATCTTCCCATATATAGTGGGAACATTAATATCAAGAGCCCCCCGTGAACTTTTGACCCATCATGGATTCTGATACAGCAGCTCTGCCTGTGGCTTCCTGAGAGAGTAATTTCCTCAGCATACTGAATGAAACACTGGTTTGTGATGAAATTGTAATAGGCTGGATGGTCACAATAACAGCAAATAAAGGTTTAATACAATCTCAGAAAAAAGACAAATTCTCCTCTATGGCTATTCTTAAACTCCCCTTGAGAAATATTATTGCTTTTTTAATATGTTGCTGCTGACTTTTAAAAACAAAGGTTCATATTTAATTCTCAGAGAAAAATATTATTTATACAAAATTGATACTGGTTGGCTTCAAGTTTTACCTGATGCTCCAACAAATGTTTGGGAATGCAGTGTAACCACTTGGCTGGGTGAGCCCATATTCCAATTTATAACCTATGAAAAAGTCACTGATTCATTAAGAAATCAAATGTTGGTAACATTCAGTAGAAGAAAATGTTATTGTGCTTATAAAAGTGAAATGGGAACATGATGAACAATTTGTGAATTTCTGACTAATGTGCCAGAAATGAGCAACTTGCTGTTGATACATTCTAGGACTTTTCACAATGGGCCCTATTTTCATTTCTCCTGACTTGAAAACACTACGTGAAGTTTAAGATTCACTAGGTTCAGGTGGGCTGAGGCATAAAAAAGCAGGATTTAACTACTAATAGATGGTATTTATTCAATAAACCGGTGGGTTAATATCTCATACTCTTGTGACATATTTCATTATAGAGAGATCTTAATACACTTACACCTCTGTACAAATGACATTGATGCCTTTGGTAGAATTTCTTGGCTTATTGAATTTTGGATTTGATAAAATCTATATAATGTTAGCTAAGAAAATTATAATCATATCAAAGGAATGACTCAAACAAAGTGTGTAAATGACACCTATACTTGTGGATTAGTTATACTTAGAAACTAAGTCTAGAATGTATGTATATGAAGCCTCTCAGACGTTGATTTGGTCACTATTCAATGATGTATAATAATACTTCAGGAAATAATAAAAAAATCAACTCACTCTGGGTAACAGACTTGAACCTTAGGTGTGAAACTATTAGATTCTAGAGGAAAACGTTGGAAATACTCTTCTAGACATTGGCCTAGGCAAAGAAGTTATGAAGAAGACCCCAAAGGCAATCATAGCAGCAACAAAAATAAACAAATGGGACCTAATCAAATTAAAAAGCTTCTGCACAGCCAAAGAAACTGTCAACAGAGCAAACAGACAACCTAGAGAATGGGAGAAAATTTTTGCAAGCCACACATCCAATAAGGGGCTGATAACTAGAATCTATTTAGAACTAAGGAAATTCAGCAAGGAAAAATCAAAAAACCTTATCGAAAGTAGGCAAAGGACATGAACAGAAACTTTGCAAAAGAAGACAGAATAATGGCCAACAAACATATGAAAAAATGCTCAACATCTCTAATCATTAGAGAAATGCAAATCAAAACTGCGATGAGATATGACTTGTCTCCAGTAAGAATGGCCTTTATCAAAAAGTCCCCAAACAATAAATGTTGGCATGGATGTGGAGAGATAGGAACACTCCTACACTGCTGGTGGGACTGCAAACTAGTTCCGCCTCCACGGAAAGCAATATGGAGATACCTTAAAGTGATACAAGTGGATCTACCATTTTGATTCAGCAACCATTACTGGGCATCTATCCAAAAGAACAAAGTCACTCTACAAAAGGACACCTGCACTAGAATGTTTATAGCAGCACAGTTCACAATTGCAAAGATGTGGAAACAACCCAAGTGCCCATCAATATATGAGTGGATTAATAAAATGTGGTATATGTATACCATGGAGTACTATTCAGCTATAAGAAACAACGGTGATATAGCACCTCTTGTATTTTCCTGGATAGAGCTGTAACCGATTCTATTAAGTGAAGTATCATAAGAATGGAAAAATAAGCACCACATGTACTCACCAGCAAATTGGCATTAACTGATCAACACCTAAGTGGACATATAGGAATAACATTTATCCGGTGTCGGGCAGGTGGTGGGGGAGGGGATGGGTATATATATACATAATGAGTGCGATGCGCACCAACTGGGAGATGGACATGCTTGAAGCTCTGACTCAATGGGGGAGGGGGGCAAGGGCAATATATGTAACCTTAACATTTGTACCCCCATAATATGCTGAAAAAATAAATACATAAAAATAAAATAAAAATAAAAAAACTCTCAGTTAAGCATGGGTGATTAAAGCAAAGTAAAAACTCAAACCAAATAGTCATCTATCTTCTTTCAGCATCCCTTTATGTCAGCATTTAGCTAGTATAATAACCTACCATATTCACCATATATTAATACAAAAATCAACTCAAAGTTGATTAAAGACCTAAATGTAAGATCTAAAACTATGAAACTACTAGAAGAAAACATTGAGGAATGCTACAGAATATTGATCTGGGCAAAGATTTTGGGGGTATAACTTACAAAGCACAGGCAACAAAAGCAAACACAGACAAATGGGATTACATCAAGCTAAAAAGCATCTGTACAGCAAAGGAAACAATCTAAAGAGTCAAGGGACAACTTACAGAATGGCAGAAAAATATATGCAAACTATCCATCTGACAAGGGATTAATAACCAGAATATATAAGCAGCTCAAGCAACTCAAGAGCAAAAAAACAAATAATCTAATTAAAAAAATGAGCAGGACCTGAATATACATTTCTCAAAAAAAACATACAAATGGCCAACATATATATGAAAAAATATCCAACATATCACTAATCATCAGGAAAATGCAAATCAAAACCATAATGAAATATAATCTCACCCCAGATAGAATGGCTATTATCAAAAAGATAAAAAGTAACAAATGATGGTGAGTATGCAGAGAAAGGGGACCCCTCATACACCTTTGGTAGGAAAGTAAATTAGTACAACCATTATGGAAAACAGTACAGAGGTTCCTCAAAAAAACTAAAAATAGAAGTATCATATGATACAGCATTCCCACTGCTAAATATATATCCAAAAGAAAGGAAATCAGTATATCAAAGAGATATTTGCATTCCCATATTGATTTTAGCTCTATTCACAGTAGCCAACTGGAATCAACCTAAATGTCCATCAGTGGATAAAGAAAACATGGCATATACACACAATGGAATATTATTCAGCTACAAAAAAGAATGTAATCCTGTCATTTGCAGTAACATGGATGGAACTGGAGATGATTATGTTATGTGAAATAAGCCAGGAATAGAAAGAAAAATATCACATGTTCTCACTCATATGTGGGAGTTAAAAATGTGGATCTCATGTAAGTTGAGAGTAGAAAAATGATGGTTACCAGAGTCTGGGAAAGGTATGGGGAAGGAGGGATGAAGAAAAGTTGGTTAATTGGTACAAAAATACAGTTAGATAAAAGGAATAAGTTCTAGTATTTGATAGCACAGTAAGGAGATTACACTTAACAATAATTTATTGTATGTTTTGAAATAGCTAGAAGAATTAGAATGCCCTAAAACAAACAAAAGATAAATGTTTGAAGTGATAGATATCCCAGTTGCCCTTATATATCATTATACATTGTATACATGTATCAAAATATCACATGTACCCCCAAATGATGTACAACTATTATATATTAATATCAATTTTAAAAACTTTAAAAAATAACCCAGCATAACAACAATCAAATCTTATTGTGTTTCCAATTTTTAAACTAAGGCAGTTCACAGTAATTCTGACAAAAAGGGCAAGTGCTTCCCTTTCTGGATGGAAGCTTGATCATTAAAATAGACTAAGTGGACATATAGGAATAACATTTATTGGGTGTCGGGCGGGTGGGAGGGGGGAGGAGGGGACGGGTACATACATACATAATGAGTGAGATGTGCAACATTTGGGGGATGGTCAAGCTTGAAGTTCTGACTCGAGCGGGGAGGGGGGCATGGGAAAATATGTAACCTTAATATTTGTACCCCCATAATATGCCGAAATAAAATAAAATAAATAAATAAATAAATAAAATAGACTGTTGTACAAATACTTCTGTATTCACCATATAAAACACTTATTTTGTCAGATATTCTGATAGAAAATGCTAAATAAACAATAGGAAAATCTGACTTTCAGGTATGAAATCAAACCATTTAAAATCTATTTGCATAGATACTTGTCTGAATATTAGCATGAATAAGCTTCTTTGAAAATGTTTTGTCATATAATCTCCTCTACTGACTCACTAAAGTTCCTCCATTTTATGGCATACCTCTTACCACAAAGGTGACAACAGGGATTATGGGATAACTGAGCTAGCGGCTCCCACACTGTTGAACCCTGGGGGTAGATCCTAACACTAGAGGCTAGTCAGAATTTCAGAGAGTGCTAAAAACCTGCGGAAGAAACTGCATTTCATTTTCATTTTGGCTCACTGAAATGCCAAGAATGAAGTGTCCTGAATGCCAAAAAGAATGGTAACTGGGTCTGAAACAAATATAGTCCAGAAATGTTCCACACATCTAAAATTCTTGTATTTCTTTACTATTATTGTTCCTCATCTCTTTGCTTCCATCTTTTGATTGTCTTGGTTTTACATAATTATAAAAACAACTCTATTATCAAGGCATCTTGTTGCAAAACAACTGCCTCTGTAGGTACATACCCAGGTGCAAGCCCCCAGAGGCAGCGAGCCCTTGCCTCTCCATCAGTAAGGACCATGAATGTGGTCATGCAAACAGATAAACATCACTAGAATGTGCTATACATATTGAGAAACAGACAAAAAAAACAAAACACCTCTTTTGATGCCTAAACTCTACTAGTCTCACCAGGGCTTCAGAGGTTCACGATAGCTGTTGCTGAGCAGAGGTGGTGAATAAAAAGATGAGTTACACATGAGAAAAAAGCCTCATCTCAACATCTGGAGAGAAGGCATACCTGAAGTAAGTAGGGTACTGGAGAAGAGAAAAGAGCTTCCAAACAATGTAAATTATTAATAAAATGCTTCTCTGTTTGCCCTCCATATGGACAGATATCAGGCCAAGGGCCACAGCAAAGAAAAGAACTGAGCAAACCCACCCATCATGGTCCTGTTGACCCCTTTCTAAAGATTAATTATTAGTTTGAATAAAGTCTCATGCCTAGATCAGAGACACTAGCAGTTAAAGTGTTTGCTGAGCCTATTTTGTTATGTGAAATTTAACAATTGTTAGATTCAGATACCCTCGTGACATACAAATGCTTTGATTTATTGACAGCCCTACTGAAAGCAGAACTTTTTTGTTTAAGCAAATAAGTCAGGCAAATAAGTCTTTATACTCCTCTATTTGGGAATAGAGGAGTACAAAGAACACAGTGAATTGGCCAGGTGGCTTCCCTTGCTGGTAAAGATATTAGGAATATAAATGTAATGAATAGCTTTAATAAACGTGTTTTGTATCCACTTACTGTGTCTAGTGTTAATCACCCATCTAATCACAGGGAAGTGGTAAATGAGTAACAGGGATCTCTGAGCAGGAGGAGATGGGAGGGTCAAAACTTTGTTTTCATTTCCTCATCACTTATGAAAGTCAGTGGTAGAAAATGAGAACTCCCTTGTGAAGAAATAAGCACTTTCTATTCCTCAAAGTACCGGGGGTTAATATACCTTGCATATTACAGCTCCAAGAAGTTGTATCTCTGTTTATGGGTCAGCATTGTTTCTCTTTGCTATGCCTACCATGCAACATGAAATTACAGAGAAAGGGAGGGAAATATATCCCTGTGTCATTGGCCAAACATGTGAGGTGGACTCTGACATACCTAAAAGCTTTTCTTGGTTGAACACACTATTGTCCACTTGTGCTATGCAAGTGGAGACTTTTTTTTTGAGTCACCCATTTATAAAAATTTTAAAGCACTTTATCATATACCATTTCTTGATATAATTTAAAACCATATTTCCAATGTATTCAATTTTACTTCCCTATGACTTGTAAACATGGTCTTAATGTGATCTGCTGGATGCTGTGGTATCAAGCAACCAAAACATATTGTTTGATATAACTGGTAAATTTCCATAATCATGCACCCTCACCCACTCCCATCCCCAAGGCATTCAAATTGTTTCCCTATATGGAATCTTCTTACAGTGAGTTCTGGACTAAAAATAGAATTGTCAGGCTGCAGAAGTCAGGGATGAAATAGTTTATGCTGATCCTTTCTATAGTAGATCAACTATTAACAAATGGTGGTAGTACTCATCAGGGAGTCAGGGGGTGGGGAAACCCACATCCTTGGGATATGGCGAGCATTGTTGGGGGAAAGGAATACTTCTAACCCTTCTTAGGGAGAGGCAAAGAAATACAATGTAACCAAAATGTCAAAAAAAATCTTTTATCAGGTGGTGGGCAGGTGGGGGGAGGGGAAGAGTATATACTTACATAATGGGTGTGACACGAACCTCCAGGGGGTCGACATGCTTGAAGCACTAGCGGGGGGGGGGGGGGGCGGTTTGGCAGGGGCAATATATGTAATCCTAACAATATTTGTACCCCCACAATATAATGAAATTAAAAAAAATTAATAAAAAAAGAGAAAAAAACCCAAAACAAATAGGGCTCTGAACTTAGGATGAATCTCCTTATAAACGCTGCAAACTCCAGACATTGTCTGTGTGGATAAACATGATCACGTCTTGGGGTGCCTAATACCTTGTGGATATTCAACAGGGATTGCTAATCAATTGGTTGACAAAGCTCCTAGACCATTTCATGCTTCAGGTTCTCTGAGAGTTTAGATGTGTGACTGGGCTCTCTGAGACTAGAGGAATGAGGGGAGTTTTCAGGAAATTTCTACTTCAAAGGTTATGATACAGAATAGAAACTCTCAGCTTCAGGTCTCTCCTAGACTCTATCTTATTCAGTGCAAATAGCACTACAAAGAGGCTCATTCATTAATATGTTTATTACAGTGAATCATTGTCATGACATGGGCAAGAACCAAGGAATACTTTAGACAATATTTTTAAGAAGTCTTTAATCAGACCAACAACCAAACACTATAAATAGGACTTTTGTTGTTGTAGCCTTGCTGATTTTCTGACCAGGATATAACAGTGGATTTATTAGGCACAGGCTTTTTTGTTATAGTATTTACTATATACAATAGTTTTACCTGTTCGGATTTCATTTCTGAAAGCTATCATTGTCATTTCCTGATATGTCTATTATGAAAGCATTATGGGATGATTCACACCCTCCCTCTGTCAAACATTTTCCATTCTCTGTATTATTACAATCTAAGCTATAATAGTTTGGAGTTGTTAATTACATTTGACTTTTCCAAATCTTTGTTAAATTTTTGGGGGTAAAAATGAACATCATCCCTAATTTTAGCTACTCCTATTATATGCTGTGCCAAAATTCTCATATTCATCTGAGGCTCTTGCGTAGAAGTGGGTGTGGAAGTGGGTATATTATGACTACTGGCTATACTCGAATTCCATCCAAGAAATCAGTTGAAGCTTTCCCAGTAGTTCTACTTTCAGAACTGTCAGAGGTAGTTAGCATCAGAGTATCTGATGAATAACTTAATCAGAATTTTTGCATAGATGTGCTATCTGTTCACACTTTCAGCTTGGGAAAAATGTATTAAATGTATTAGTAGTCAAGGGCTTGCCAGTTATTGACCTTGGTTACAGCTATTATAACGATCAGAGAAATGCTTTATTTTAAAGTTCCCCTGTCCTTTAAGTGGTGTAATCACTGAAACCAGTGCTGTAGCCTTCATTTTTTGCCTTGTGTCTCAGTAATTCACTTCTTATGTAATTCTGAAATGTTAACACTTTAGAGGATCCACAAAAGTTTATAATTGGGCCCTTTAACATATTTAAAATATTAAAAGACCTGACAGAAGTAATATCCTTGGTCTTTATGCTTTATTATATACCTCTCTATTAATTATTTTAATAAATATATATTAAGAATGTACTTTTTGCTAAACTGCTCTATGACTAAGAGGGGAGTAGAAAGAAAACAAATGAGTACAGGATTTGGTGGACAAAATATTTCAAAGAACAAGTTTCATGGAAAGAAGGGCAACTTGGAAAAAAATGCCTTGATGAGCTCTTTTTTTTTTTTCTATCACATTATAAATGAAAATGATACAAACAAGAATGCAGAGACTAAAAACAGTTTCTTTACCAGGACATGAAACTCACAGGATAATCACATAAAATAAAACTAAAATGTCTTATTTGTTCTCTTTCATAAAGCTATTAAGTATTACCAAATATGTCGCTAGAGCAATCTCCAAATGTTCAGTGTAGGTTATATATTTAAAACTTAGAATTATTTTAGGAATTCCAAAATAACTAGTGCCATCATAGCAACATAACAACGAATATGAGAGTAGTTTCTTCCGTTTGTCTTTCTTGTATGTATGTATGTGTGTGTGTGCATTGTGCCTGTGTGTGTGTAATCCCCTTACACATCTGGATTTACTTTGCTAAAATTCCTTAGTTGTTCCTGCCAATTATTTTATTCTTTAGCTCCTAAAGTCTGGTATTTTCCTATAAATATGAATTTAGCGTCAGAGTTAAAGCTTTGAGACACTATGTTAAATATGTGCCCCATGACCTCTAATTTAGATTACTTCCTTCAACTTGGCTTCAAAAACAGAATACAGAGCCAATCTTATTCTATTTAGCTACAATCACTATTGTCTTCTTGATTTCTGAGAAAGTACCATCCTTAGTCATTCTTACACCTAAGAAACTAGACCTTCACCCTGAATAATTTAACAGCTTTGGTTATTTTTTAGAGACCATAAAGATAAAATACTTGACTTTGAGGTACAAACAACCAGATTTAGCCAATTTCATATTTGAATAATGCCAAGCTAGATTTTCTTTCAAATATTAACGAAACTTCCATTAACTGCCAAGAGTAGTAAACATGTAAAGTAATCTGTGACTTGGAAAATGTATTTTGGCCTTGAAAATTATGCTGATTTACGGGTGTTGTGAAGGAAAATCTAAGATGAATACTGCTACTTCTCTACGTTTTTCACTGCAATAATTTTAATTACTTCTAGCTCAATAGCATCAATTCAATAACTGAACATAAAACATAAAATCTAGCTCCCTGAGCTAGCAAAGCCATTCATTAACAAATAAAATGTGCTTATTTTCTTTGCTTTTCTTCTTATAAAAAATTGAATTTTCCACATTTTCCATTTCTAGTGATACCACTCAGAAATATACGTGTGTATCTATAATCACCTTTAACGTACACTCCATTAGTATGAACTGAAAATGCCTATTAGAAATGTTTAATCCTATGGACATTGAATACTTAATCAAAAAAGTTTATTAAATATATGCTATACCCAAACCGAGAACCTGTTTTGATAGTTGATACTTTCCCAATTTTATATTAAATAAACCAAATTCAGTAATTTATTAATGAACTACGCAAATAAGAAAAAGTTATAATCAAAAATTAGAATTTCTTGTGCCTACACTTTTTGGGTTGATATTTTTTTTTATTTCAGCATATTATGGGGGTACAAATTTTAAGGTTTCAAATA